>CAUYSK010017569.1:0-25942 GCA_963575035.1 Avahi laniger
ATAAAACAAATATAAACTTAAAATAATTTAAAATTATATGTGTTAGTTCCTGCAAAATAAGCATAAATATACCAAATACGTTTATATGTGTGGACAAAAATACTATACAGTATGTAGGAAAAGCATAAAACCAAAACTATATCATAAATCTAAACCAAAATGAATATGTTAGCTGTTTAGTAATTAAAAATATGTTTTTGCTTCTTGGAATTCAGAAAGGCTTCTTAATGATGACTTGGTTAGTCTGCTCTTCTAAATGAGTCTGGGCAAGTCTGAACTGACAGTTCGTCTTAGTGAGCAAGACACACTCAAACTTATTCCCTACCTTAGCAATAATTCAAAATGTAAAACAGACAATTCCCAACTTATGATGTTTCTACTTAATTTTTTCAACTTTACAATGGTGCAAAAAGTGATACTCATTCAGTATAAACCTTACTTTGAGTACTCAAATAACAATTCTGTTTTCCCTTTTAGTATTCAATAAAGTACATGAGATATAATAAAATAGGCTTTGTGTTAGATGGTTTTGCCCAATTGTGGGCCAATGTATGTGTTCTGAGCACATTTAAGGTCGGCAAGGAAACGCTCTGATGTTTGATAGGTTAGGCATATTAAACGCGTTTTTAACTTAAAATATTTTCAACTTAAGATGGCTTTATTGGCTGTAACTCCATCATTAGTCAAGGAGCATCTATACACAGGCAGGGGCTTTATCCATGTTTTGTGATGACAACGAAGGTGCTAGTGATGATTGGTTTTTAAAATGCTAGAATAAGGCAGACTTCACTCTGCTATAGGTTACCTGTCCAAAGAAGGCTGCCGGCTGTGTTATGATCGTTTTGATGGCCAGTATTAGAGAACTTCACATTTCCTTCATAAGTGATTTGTTTTAGTTCCTCAAGTTATAAATTATAAAAAGAGCTTCAGGATATGCATTCCAAAAATTCCCAGTCCTAATCCTGAACATTTTTTTTTTTTTGGCCATTACCATTAAGCACAGCTGGGGTGGGGGTGTGGGAGGAAATATAATCTATTTATTTCTAATCTATAAAGTCTTTTAGAATAAAAGATAATGAGTCAAAATTTTCCATCATTATGCTTAAAACATCCTTCTGATTCTGATTGGGAATTCTTCCAAAGACACTCAGGAAGGGAAAGCATCCAGGAAGACATGTGTTGGTGTAAAGCAGAGACTATAAAGCAATCAGAACGGGCACAGAGAGAACCAGGCACTGGGTGTGGACTCTGCCTTACAGTCCTTATTTCCTTTCCTTGAAAATGCCAAGTGGGTGCACCGCAGAATGTGCTGGGTTAGCATGATTTACATGGAGATTTTAAGGTAAAGATAGAGAGAACTAAAGACAGAGAGGAACTGAAGCTAAGCACAGAAATGGAAGCTGCACAGATGTACCACGTGGATTCTACAAGTCAGACAATTCCTACAGATGTAATTGTAGGCGGATAGTAAAGTCCTTCCTCAAGATTTTCAGTTATGAAAATCTTTCAGTTACTGAAAATCTGGCCTGGACCTGCTCCACCATTTACCTGCTGTATGATTTGGGGCAAGTTATCCAAGACCCTACACCTCACACGCACAGCTGTAAGTGCACACAAGACAGTACCTACCACCTTTGAGAGTCATGAAGATTACAAGAGAGGATATGTGTAAAAGCTTTCTAGCATAGGGCCTGAGCCAATAGTAATGGCTCAATAAATATTAGTTGTCTAATGATAATTACAGTAATAGTCATAGTTCAAACAGTAATACCAGCCCTCTGAAAGGCCAAGCTAAGTATTTTTTTAATTCCCTTAACATACCAATAAATCAACTAAATTGGAAATAAAATTCCCTCCAGGAATAATTTGGCTTACATGTTCTATGGCGATTACATGAAGGACTCACACAGAACAGGTTCCACCCAAACTATTCCTCCACGTTTATTAGTGTTATTTTCAAATTTAATAAGTTAAACAGAATTTTCATTTTCCACTAATTAGAAGTCAGTTTGTTATACTTTCTGAATGTTCAAGGCCTGGGTTGATATCTGGTTCCAATGCCTCTACTATTTTTGCAACCAATCTGCAACCATTTGCGACACTGCCAATTTGCAACCATTCCCAGGAACCTGCTTTGCACCCAGTCACCAAACACACAACCATCTGCAACAGAAGTAGGCCATTCGCGTCTTCTATCAGCCTCCCCAGTCAAAGGGACCATGAGTGTTGAGGGGCTTCTCTAATGTAAGGGCTATATTCTCACCTGGGCAGGTTTACATCTGCATTCTGAAAGCCCAACACTAAAACATCCAGAATCCTTAGCAGACAAACTTGGAACAACTGTCACGGCAGCTGTGCAGCCCCTGCTATCTGTATTATACCTGCAAAACCAAGGGGCTCTGGCCTTTTTCTAACCACAAACGTTGGCCTTGCACTCTAGATCACTGATGTAGATATCAAAAGGTATCTTTCAGAATGCCTTCTCTCTACACCCAGGTCACAACAGTTCTCCCTTATCTGAAACTCCGGTGAGAGGGGAAGATATAAAGGAGGATGTTTTTGAAATCTGCTGTAAGCCAGGAGTGGCAAGGCCCTTTCCTTACCACATTTAACCCTGTGCGGAAGGTACCACGATCCTCATGTTACAGACAAAGAAACCAAGACTCAGAGAGGTTCAATTTAACTTGCCCCAGTGATACTGATGGAAGTTATAATACAAACCCATGACTCTCAGCTTCAAAAGCAATGTTCCCTGTAGCACCCCACGAGGTGAGCCTCTCACCGCTAATGGTTCTCATCAATGCCCCAAACCAGCTACTGAGGACCGTTGTATCCTTAGTTACCTTATTTACTCATAAAAGAATTTTCATGTTGAGCTATAATTTACATGCCCTTTGAAGGGCTTGTTCATGTCACACTTCATGTAGCACAGTGTCTGGTATAAAGAAGACAATTATCTGATCTAAATCTTCCCTTCTCGTAACCAGAATACAGCCAGCCTGTGTCCTCTGCATGTGATTATCACATAAGCAGGACTTGCTAACATCAGGCTTTGGAAAGCAAACCTCCTTCTACTTACTAACAAGCTAGTGGGTAATTAAAGCCTGCACTGGTAAGCACTTCACATGAACAAAAGGATTAACTCGTATCAAGAACACTCCTGACACTCATATGTGGAAGACTTTTAGGGAAGGAAAGAAGTACACATTATTTTAATATACTTGCTGATTTCTCTATTTGTGAGTTTTTACGACTGAAGATGTTCCTTTGTCACTGGTCGTCAAAGAGGCTTATCATGGTTGTGAATTCTGAACACAAACAAATGAATGATTCCTAATTGATAACTCTTGGTAGAAGAGGTCCCAGACATGAACATCATTGGGTCTCACCAGAGGAAATACAAAGCTCCACCCTTATCAGAAAAATATAATTATCTTGTTCATCAATTTTGTAACAATTCTTTATCCAGTTGTTCCTCTTTTGCAGTAACCCAATATTCAGAGACATGGCTCCTTTTCTGATTGCTTAGAAAATGCAATTTTTTCTCCTTTAATATTCTTAAATCATTCAAATTTACATTAAATGGCATCAATATTAAATGATATTCCAGGAAAAGACGAAAGCATCGCCTCTCACTACACACACACATACACACACACAGAGCTATTTGAATAAAAGAAGATAAACCTAAATTTATTTCAAACTTGTGTATATGCTTTGCCTAATTTTACATGTCTAAAATTAAGATTTCGCATTTCCTGGATTCTCCAGGAAAACTAAGCTGAGTGAAGGAAGGCCTAAGTGTGCATTAGTGGAAAGGAGATGATGTCCCAGGGAAGAAAATATACTAGAGCTAATCCAGACAGCACCATCCTTTACCCAGATAACAGCACTCTCTAAGCGGCCCTGTGAATACTGTGCTGTTCACTTGAATGAAACCTCCAGTGTGTCAAAAAATGGCCTCTTCACAGGTACTGTGATGGCGGGTGGCTTTGATAACCAGTGGCAAAAGTGCACATAAAGCCACCCTTTGGTTGGCAGCTACAGCTGCAAATGTCATGGCTTTCCCTCTGCCTCTTTAGACTCACTATCCACCCCAGCCCATGTCCAGGTGCCCCCATTCCTGCTGACTGCTTGTTTTACAAGGTCTATTGCTGCCATTTACCAAAACCATCAAGATTTTCACTCTGATCACCTGCTTGAAGACACCCTCTTGATATGGGACTTGGGCCACAATTAGCCCATCAACCTGAAAGGCACCGGGTCGTAGACATCACACGCCAGCACTTCGCCTTGTATCATGGTTTAACCAATAGGCACTTGTTTTTATGAAGATGTGAAAGTAAGTTTTTTGGAAACAGAAGTTTGATCACTGAGCTAGAAAGAACTTTAAGAACACTTAACTCTTTGTAAGACAATTGCAAATAAGCCTGGAAACCCTTTTCTAGACTGTTGGTCCCCTGAGGGCAGGACATTGTCTTAATCATCTTCATCTTGGCTTCCCCCCGCATCCCGGCCTCCCCAAAAGACAACATCCTCGATGAAGCCTCTCACCAACCCCTCTCATCAGCTAGGGTGCACACAAACATCCTTAATCAGCTGGGGATGAGAGAGATGGCTCACACTACATAGCCCCACGTGTTGGAGAAGACACTGGACTGGCAATCAGGAGCCGAGCTCTCATCTCAACTCTGCCATTAACTAGCCATTCCACGCTGGGTGAGCCACCTGTCCTCTCCTCTTCACAGAGGGAACAAGATCCTCTAAGGGCTCCTGTGGCTGCATCATTCTACACTTTTAGGATAAGGAAGGACTTCTTGAGAGGGAAGGCTGTCAACACAAAAAACAGACTAAGTTACCACGAGTTAGTAAAACCACCTTAACATTAGTATATAATATCTACTAATTTTCCCACTACGGTCTTAGTTTGGATGAAGTTCTCTTTCAGCTCCAGAATTCTGTGACTCGGTAAGGACTTTTGAAACAGTATGATAATTCTACTATTAAATTTAAGTGTGTTATTTAAAATGTTGTGGCTTATAAAATTATAAACTAGACGATCTTTTTTTTAAAAAAAAGAGAAAAAGCAGAATAATTTTAAAATTTCCTGCAAAGAAATGGGGTGAGCCCTTCAGGCGGTGCTGCCGAAATGAACCTGCTCGGCTCTTTCACAGGGAGTCCGCGTGTCCTAAAGGGGATGAATTTCAAACACGGAAAAGCTTGAGTATTACCCCACAGCTGAGGAATAACCACAGTGCAGGAAAGATTGGAAGGAGGACAAGGTACACAATTCATATGTAAAATCTGTGATATATGAAAGTTACAGGGACACCCGTGATCCTGCATCCATCCAGGTGGAAGAGTCAATAGAATAGCATGAACGACAGGCTTCATTTCTGGCTGGAAATTACCCTTCCACTCGCTCGTATCTTACCTTGAGAGGAATATGAATGCAATTTTCTTGTTTCCTCCAACCTCTGCACAAAAGTATCATTTATAACAGCAACTTTAGAGTAATGCTAAGAAGGATGACTTGCAATGCCTAGGCAGGTCACTGATTCAAAAAGTCAGTAACACCATATGAATAATCATTAAAGGTCAGGTGAGGCACCTGTAATCCTAGCACTTTGGGAGGCCAAGGCAGGAGGATTGCTTGAGGCCACAAGTTCGAGACCAGCCTAAGCAACATAGCAAGATCCATCTCTAAAAAAGATACAAAAATTAGCCAGGTGCGGTGGCACGTGCCTGCAGTCCCAGCTACTCGGGAGTCTGAGGCAGGAGGATCACTTGAGCCCAGAAGTTTGAGGTTGCTGTGAGCTAGGCTGATGCCACGGACTCTAACCCAGATAACAGAACAGGATGCTGTCTCAAAAAAAAAAAAATCGTTAAAGAGGGTTCCCAAATGATTATTTACTTATGTATAAACAAAAAAATATTTAACAATTAATGTTATTTTTTAAATTTTGTAACAAAAAGAAATAAATGAAAACAAAACTGCCAACTCCCTCACATTATGTCCTTTTCTACCAGAAGATGTATTGTTCATTTTATTTTTTTGTTTGTTTGTCTGGTGTTTTGTTTTTTTTTGTTGTTTTTTTTTTTTTGAGACAGAGTCTTGCTCTGTTGCCCTGGCTAGAGTGAGTACTGTGGCGTCAGCCTAGCTCACAGCAACCTCAAACTCCTGGGCTCAAGTGATCCTCCTGCCTCAGCCTCCCCAGTAGCTGGGACTACAGACATGCGCCACCATGAGCGGCTAATTTTTTCTATATAGTTTTAGTTGTCCAGATAATTTCTTTCTATTTTTTTTAGTAGAAATGGGATCTCGCTCTTGCTCAGGCTGGTCTTGAACTCCTGAGCTCAAACAATCCGCCCGCCTCGGCCTCCCAGAGTGCTAGGATTACAGACGTGGCCACTGCGCCCGGCCCATTGTTCATTTTAATAATCTTATTCAGGGAGATATTGATCAAGGAATGGCCACAATGAGGGTCAACTAAAATAGTTTCCTTTAACTTGGATTTTTTTTTTTTTTAATTTAAAAAGGCCTTATGTGGCCCAAAGAAGCCAATTAGCCTGGAGCAAGATGGTTCTACATTTTCAATGGCACTAACCATTTATCACAGAGGATGCATTTGTTCTTGATACATGAAAATTCTTACTCTGTCATTCAACCAATGTTGACTAATGATTTCACAGTGGTCACTTGTTTCTGTATCCTGTACTACATCCTTCCAGGTGAATTCTTCACCCCATCCCCATCCGGACAATGCATGTCCTTAAGGCAATGAGCTTGGGGACAGCAATGTACAGAACCAGGTCCACACACTCACACTGACAGAAGCCACCTCAGCAAGCTCCCGGCCCTACCAAAGCTTTAATTTTCTTTTGTGTGTGTGTGCCATGCTGGTAAATTTAGACAAAATAATTGAAAGAAATAAAAGGGGGAAATAATGAAGGGACGATATTTTTTCAAGTGACAAGATGCCCTGTGAAATGTAATTAGATACACCTTATCATACATAGTCTAAGAGCTACCATTAATAGGAATATATTTTATGGTTAAAGTAAACATTCCCTGACACATTTCTCCTAAATTATTTTTCTCTGCTAAGGCAAAGGAAAAAAAAAATCTGTAAACAGTAAGATACTTCCAAATAGGTAGTGCTCATTTGCTGGAATAATTTATCTTCTTGCAAAAACCCCCCAAACAGCAAATTTTTATGCATAAATATTTCTTTTTAGTAAAATTAGATATGTAACTCTCCTTTATCGAGACCCTTCATTTCTAACTATTCCAATAAAGTCGTTTCTACCAAAACAGCAGTCCTTCCAACAACTCATAGTGGCTCTGTCCATTAGACTGGCTTGAGGAGAGAGACTATGACTTATTTACCTGTGTAAACCCAGCATTTGGCACAATGGCTGCCACAAAGCAGTCATTAGACCAACCTGAATCACAAGGAGCTGCAGAGGTTATTTTTCGTGTTCCTAAATGGTATCTCAGTCCTTCTTTCAATTAATTCTACAGATTAAAAACAAACAAGCAAGGCTTACCCAAGGGATTACTAGATTTCTGACTTTGCCCTTCACTAGTATATGATACTGGATAAATCATTTAACCTCTCTGTGTCTCAGGTTCCTTTTCTGTAAAATATAGATTAATTATAGCACTTGTCTCCTAGTATTGTTATGAAGATTAAATGAGTTAACAGCATAGTACTTTGTGCTGGCTACTCTGTCATCATCATAACCATCATTATCACTTCTGGGAAGATGAAGAAAATCATGGTAGGGAAGGGATCCATTTCCCAGGGAAAATAACTACCCTGCATCTTTCTCTGTAAATGCAAGTTTGTAAACACTGGATAATGACAGAGGAATGGATAGATATGTGATAAAGCAAGTAAAATGTAAATGGTAGAAACTAGTTGGTGGTATGTGGGTGCCCACTGTAACATTCAACTTTTCTATATGTTTGAAAAATTTCATAAGAAAATGGCAAGATCACCAGATAAAGGGTAGAAATAAGTGAAAAAGAAAGAGACATTAGCATGGAAGATTGGCCATACAGCTCTCCCCAAAAGTATTATTCATCAATAACAGCAATGGCAATGATAACCATAATCTTTATAGAAACCTCACTTACTGTGTTCTACCCTTTTTAAGTCTTACAACAATCCTATAAGGAATCTATTCTAAGCATCATTCCCATTTCAGAAATTCAAAAACAAGAATAGAATGAAAGAACTACTGAGGATCATACAGTCAATAAGTTATCACAGAGAACTGAGCAGAGTTCTACTGCATCCTTCTCATTACCAGAATAATTAAATCACTCATTTAATGCCTTTCTCCATGAAGGAATCCACTCTCTTGTTCATCACTATGTCCTCAACACCGCAGTTACTGACACATAGCAGGCACACAAAGATTGCTCAATGGATGGAATAAAGGAAGGAAGAAAGTGGGGGAAGATCAGGATCATAATTTTTTGTTCCATTCACTAGATCTAAAGTCCACCCAACATAGCAAATTGTAAAGAGAAGTATTACTTTTACTAAAATTGCATATTTTCTGATTATAAAAGTAAAACATTTATTACAACTATATTATTTCTTACCAAATGAAACTAATTTATTTCCTACATGTGGATACTAGTTGCCATTTTTCCCCCTCAAGAAAGACTTATTGAGCTTTTCCAAATGTATCCAGCATGACATCCATTCAGATGAAAAGCAAAACTTTCAATCACACAGATCTAACCATCCCCTGAAGTCGGTCCAGGCAGAGGCAGGCAGGGTGGTGAGCAGTTTGCATAACATGTCACAGAAGGAATAGCTGACAGGCTAAGCAGGCTTAGCCTACAAGAGAAAAGACGTCAGAATGATAGGAAAATAGTCTTCGAATATCGGCAGGGCTGCATATGTCAGAGGGAGTAAACTTTTTTCTGTGTGAGCTAACTGGTACCAACATATAGAAATTATAGGAAGGAACATTTTTGATTGATATAAAGGAAACTCTACGATCAATAAGAAGTTATAGAAGGCAGTGAACTCTTTTATAAGGCAGGGCTCTCAACACCAACAGCTTTGTCAAGAATATTATACACATGTGTAAGGTTAAGCTAGATACTTTCAAAAGTCCTATCCAACTCCAATAACCTGAGATTCTAGATCCCATATATACCTGTGCATCACATAGATCAGGGTCAGCTGTATATGGCACAGATGGCAAACTGCCACCACAACACATGTGATACATACACGTACACACAAATAAACTGCCTAAAATGAATCACAGATATTTGTAAAGCTAGAATTATATAGTAAGAACTAAATTCTAACTATATTATTGAGTTTCTAAGTTTAGTAGAAGAATGTAGATATGCCAGGAACAAACTTTTTAGCTCAAGTTTTAATTCCCAAAATTTAAAGGCTGTATGACGTAGAAGCATAATTGCTGAACTAGTTCAAACTCCTGATTCTGCATTGACTAGCTGTGTGACATTAGGCAAGCTGCCACACCTCTACAGATGTCAGTGTCCAATGGAGCTTGTACTGCTGTTCAACATGGTGACCACCAGCCACGTGTGATTTATTGAGCCCTCGCCATGTGGCTAGCCCAACTGAGGAATTTTTAATTAAAATATTTTAATTCTATCTCATTGTAATTAATTTATTAAATCTAAACAGCAACATGTGGCTAATGGCCACCATACTGAACAGTAAATCCCTAATGATTCCTGACAAGGCTGAGGAAGGGGAGAGTCAAATCCCAGACCAACCTCAACCCATCATCTTCTACAAGATCTCAATACCTTATAGACAGCTGTGTTAGGAGGAAGAGGGATAAAAGTCTGAGGCCCCAAAACAGAAGATCCTCACTGCTCCTGCCAGCTAGTGCCTGGCCAGTTCGTTATCAGCCCCGTAGCCAGGGACAGGCAGCCCAGTAGCCCTTTATCCTCTGCATGTCCAGAGCTGGGCTCCACATTCAAATATAAAGCAGTGTGATTATCAACATTCCTGGAAAGGTGACCTGTGAAGAGCAATACCCTGTGTGAAATACCACCAGCCACTTACCCTAAAATGAAACCATTAATGGTTTATCACTGAAATATCTGGTAATAACAGTGAATAATTAGTGAATGTTACTGAAAAATAATGTTCCTTGAAGAATACAAACAGCTACTTTTAAATTGGTTAACTATCTCTTATGAAGTATACCAACAGATTTATTTTAGTTTTCAAATCAAATTATGCAACCAACCTAAAAGCTCTTTTACAAGTTTGAAAACACAAATATTCAAAGCCTGAAAGTGGACTTTTTAAAGAGCTGTCTTGGTTGTTTCTTTAAAAAATGTAAAAAGTCTAGAAAACTTTCCTTTTCAAAAACTGCTAGATAGTGTCAATAACAGGCATATTCCAGAGGTTTCTAAGAAGCTTGGCAACAAATCTATTAACATATAATTTAGTAATACAGATCATTATAGCACTACAGAATCAGATGTCAAATTAGCGCATGTGAAAGGACAGTGCCTAATCCTGACTAATTTTAGGAAGAACTTCATAGTGCATCTAGGAAAATATTATTATTTTTGCAATAGTTTACTTTTGCCATGTTTTAAAGTTTTTCGGTTTTTTTTTTTAACTAGGCAATTGCCACAAGAAAAATCTTACACACTATGAGCTGATCATCTATTTAACAACTGAGTGAAATGTTTCCTGCACATAATGCAACACCACTGGTTAGTCTCACACAGGAAATTTTCCTATGCAGGAAACTCAGTGCCTGCTTGCTGATTCTTAATTCCTAAACTGCATTCTGCTGATAATGCATGCCTCTTGTAATTATCATGAGTCCTACACCCAGAGAACAAGGCAGACGAAATCTTCATTGCTGCAGCCCACACCAACATTAGCTTGCCTTACCCTGCTTAATTGGCTCTGATCACTGGGCAGAAACTGAACACATTGCCTTTTTATTTCACATGCTGACTCAAGTATTCCCAACACCATTAGTCATGTTTCATAGTGTCTAGAATAAAAAGCACCAACATTCAACTCCAGCAATTATTCCATTTTAGACTTTGGAGAAAAGAAGAGATCAATGACATCCAATGTGACGAAAATCTTAAGCAGCTAACACTTCCGAGAAACAATTTGACTATGCCTCGTACCTATAGTCCAAGCTACTCAGGAGGCTGAGGCAGGAGGATCGTTTGAGCCCAGGAGTTTGAGCTCAGCCTGTGCAACATAGCAAAACCCTGTATTTAAAAAAAAAAAAAAATTTGACTAAAAGAAGATTTAAAGTTATGAAAAACATACAATGGACAGTACCATAATTTTTAAACATTTAATGAAAAGCTGAAGGGCAGGTTCTTTTGAAGTTGGTCTATAGACTCCAAATAAAAAATGGAAGTCCTCCTCATCTCTTCTGAATTAAAACTACTCCATTTTTAGCAGGAAAGAGTATCTAGCAGTGAGAGAAGCGTGGTATGCAGCACGGTTTCAGGCACTGAGAAATGCCGGGTGAGTGCTGAATGTACAGACCTGGACATGTGGATTTCCCCAGCAGCGGAGGGAGGAAATCCCCACAGTAAGGAGCGGAAGCTGAATTCCCACTGGGGCAGTCATTCCTACTTTATTGGAAGTGCCTATTATAACTAAATAGAGAAATCCACATCTAAAGGTGAAAAAGCAATCAAACCTGCTGTCTGTGCTAAATACCTAGGAAGTCTACAATGTTAGTGTAACACGAAGCTTTCATTTCTATCACAGAACTTCAGCTGTTTTAACTAAGGAAGACATCATCAAAAGAAACACTGGCCTTTCAGTACTCTTCAGCCTCTACTCTCCAGGAGTTCTGAGTTCTAGAGAGAACGATGCCAAATGTAACATTTATCAACTTGTGAATATAAAAAAAAATTGCTTCTACATCAAAAGGGTCTTGAAACATCCAGAATGCCAGCAGACACATTGCAGATGTGATGCTGCAATCACAACATTGTTCAACAAGGTCTGGAGGCCCCACACAGTGAAGACTTTTTCTCCCACTCGCCTGTCTGCTCAAGAGCTTTTTCCCTTTTCTTCTCATGAACTGCTTCCCTCATAGCTCTGTTTCTCCCTTTTCTTCCAAAATGACAAAGTCCATGTGCCAACTCACAGCCAGAGGCAAAGAAGCCATTACCCACTAGAAAAAGGGGTCCACCATCGTAGCTGGTGATTATTCTCCATGTCGTATAATGCATATAAGTTTACTTCTTTACCCTGAGGCCTTGTTCTAGTGCTGAAAATATTTTCATTGTAATTATGAAGTCATCACCAGTCACATGTATCGCTGGCTCATTTCAATTAGAAGTCACTGCAGCCAAGAAACAGGTCAATCTCGGTTCCATCCCTCACCCTGTGTTGATTATCTTCATCAGCTGGATCTCATGAATGACTCACTGAATTGGATGAAATGCCCCCAAGCAGGAATTCTAAATCCTGCATCTTTGAAAGATGGTCTTAAAAATCATAGATTGAAAAGCTGCTGAATTGCAGAATATATATTGCCATTTAAAAGTTTATAAATCCTTTATCTTAAGGAAGCGTAGAGATCTTCACTTAGAAAATTCAGAAAAATATAATGTTTCATTTGTTTTGAAATAGGAATTGTGAGCATAGTGCTCAATAGATTCAATTATCCACTTATTCGTCAACTTTTATGTCTCTGCATGTGCTTTTCAGAATTATTATTTTGGGGATTGCTGAAGAAAAGTCATGGCCAAAATGCTGTGTTTGCCTAGTCCTCAATTCATAACAAGTATTTTTCAAGCACAGGTCTACAATTGTAAGCACTTTTAACTCTCCTGGAATTTGAGCATTTAAAAATGTAAAGTCTGCATTTTAAATGTGTTGCTAGTGAAGGAAAAGGTGACATGATATGATATTACCTAGTCCATCATGTTGTCTTGTATCATCTAGCATTTTCATGATTTTCATCTGTTGCTTGTTACTGTCATTCAAATTCTGATTGATTTTCAAAACTAAATCAATAATATTTGGCAGTGTTTATAGAATGTTTCCTGGGGGCTGGACCTTAGGCTTTGCTTATATGAACTCATTTAACGCTCAACACAACCCTGGAGGTGGGTACGGTCATCTCGTCAATGCCCTGGGGTTTTTGTATGTTTTCATAATCCTAAATTATACTAAAAAAGTTCAAGTAACAAGAACTTAGACTATAAATAACAAAATAAATTTTCCATGTTTTTATTTCATAGCAGGGTAACTGCTTTGATACTGCAAATGACCAATGTGATTGTTAAAACAGTTAGATGTATTAATTCTTGGGCTATTTGCCTATACCAAATTTCCAAGTTTAATTGCACACACACTCGGATATATCCTAGATATATCCGAGTTGTCCATGCTTGGGAGAAAGCAAGAATTGCAGGCATGAACAAGCCCAAAGTCAATCTGCAACCTGATTTTGAAAACAAAATATTAATTTCATCACCTTCTTTGTCAATCTGCTAACAAGTGCCAAGACAGACTGCAGTTTCTCTCTCCTCCCACCTCCCTACTCTTTGAGGTGCTAAAGAGCAGAAAATGAGAGTCCAAGGCCCAGAATAATCTACAAACTAGAATAACCAGTCCTAGAAAAATTCAAGAGCTGACACTAAAACCTTACTAATTTGCACTACAGAAGAGGCTCTTTTTTATGTTAGTACTGACAGACCCCAAAATCCAAGATAAAATATCCCCAAATCAATTTATTCCACCAGGAAATAAGCATATATTCAAAAGTTTCTCATGATCAAAACCAGCACACACCATAACTTATTTGGTATCAATCAACGCCCCCAAACTCACTCGTAATTCTCTCTTTTGTTTATCTATGTGAACATAAATTCCAAGAAACTAGAACAGGGCATGGCACATAGTCAGTGCTCAATAAATGTTTACTAAGTTTCATTCACGCATGAATGAATAATTAGGCTTCTTAGCACACTCACTTTATCTACTCTGTTTCCAGTTCTCACTCCCTTAAAACCACACTGCACATAGCCACCAGAGGGATTCTTCTAGAACATAAATATAACCATGTCACTAAACTGCTTGATTCCCCTTCACAGACTTCGTTATACCTCACCAGCAAGCTGTCCGTCACAGAGCACCTTGTCACGTCTCCAGCCCATCCTCTCTTGGCCTTGACTATAGGCAATAATAGTGAAGTTCATCATGTCTACATCCTGCATGGTGTTCTCTTCTTCCTTGCACAAATTGGATGCCTTAGATGACTGTGTTCTCCTATGGAAAAATTGTCTTCAATGAAACCAGTCCCTGGTGCCAAAAAGGTGGGGGGCTGCTGCCAGGGAAGATTATCTTGTTCATCAGTGTATCTCTAGCATCTGGAGAAGTACTCAGTACATAGTAGGTACTCAATAAATGTTTACTGGATGCTTGCATAGATGAATAGATGGGAAAAATGAAATAGTATTACATCTACTCAGAAAAATTTATAGGCAGCCATGCTTTTGAGGATGACTATATTAGGCTTGCTGAGAGGAAAAGAAAATAAATCTAAGTACACCGCATAACAAAATACTGTCCGTTATTAGCAATGATTATAGAATTTATACTCATCATGTAAGATAGTACCTGCTGGGATTTTTCACTTAATTTCTGAAGGCAATGAGATACAGATAACCCTAAGAATGGAGAGATGAGGTAGCAGCTACACATTCTTGGATTCTCTGCTCCAGGAGTAACATTCTGAAGGCAAAGCCAAAAATATAAATGGCTTTCAGCCAATGCTAAGGAAAACAAACGGGTATCCATGCAGCATCACATAGGCACGCACAGCTTCCACTCAGTGGACCACAGGAGGGACTGGCTCAGGCCAGCCTCAGCCATCACCCCGTGGACACACTAGCCCCAGCCCTCTCTCCAATAAAAGAGAAAGTAACTGGAAATCTGAGTACCTGTGGTACACCTGGCTGACACTGCACAAACTACTATACAGAAAACATTTTTGGTTTGTGGCTTAATTGAGGTGTCACCTTTAGGACAGGTGCTATGTGTTGCTGGCCAGAGGAGATCTGAGCATCAACACTGACTAAAATAGACAAAACAGTGTTTTCCCATGTCTGGGCTATGCCAGCAATGGTGGCAGTAATGTCACATACCATGTCCTTCTCCTGTACTTCAGGCTTTGCCCACAAATAAAGCATTGGGATGATAAAAATTGGTCTTTATTTCTTATAAACAAACATTCTGAAAATTTCATGTCTTAAAAACAGGAAATGCAAATGAGATGTTCATTATACTATTCTATTTGCATATATTTAAAATTTCCCATAATGATTTGTTCTCTAGAAATTTTGCATAATACAAATTATAAAAACATACAAATTATAGTTTTCCTATTTCAGGACTTTAACTCCAAAATAATCAGGACACAAAAAGCAAGAAAGTGAGGTTATCAAGATTATCTTATTGAAAGGAAAATATCAAAATGCTAATATTAATACCAGTAGATTTAAACATAGATTTCGTTCCACCTGACAGAGAATAACTCAGTATCACCAGAAGCAGATTATATTCTGTTCTATGAATTATAGATTTGTGGGAATTATTTGTGTCTTTGGAATAAATATATTATTTTTGGTTTTCATTTCTAAAATACTTTAGATAGATATAATTTTTTCTTCTCTATGCATGTTTAAAACCTTATATAGACATTTCTTGGCATCCTCAAAAACTATAATCAGAGCCTACTTTATTTCCACCGGCACACTCTTCACGACCCCAAAGGGAAAAGCAGAATTCCCCTGTATTTCAAAACAAGCCACAATTTAAGCAAAAAAAAAAAGCCTTTCTCTCATCATGCTTTCATCATCAACATACTCTGCCAACTCTACTTGTAGAAACATCTTTTTATTTTCTATCTTTTTAGCTTCATTCCTCATAACCCAAAGTACTTCCTCTTGCCTCAATAAACTCTATAAAAGCAGTTCTTTTGGACACTTGTTATAATTATGTAGAGTAGAAGGAGATGAAAGCCCTCTTTCTTGCCTAAACCTTTTCCACAGTCGCCTGAGCCCAGACCTTTCTTATCTTGAAGCCATCTCTTCTTCTCCCTCTCTCCCTCCACCTTCTTGCATTTGTGGATGAAAGACCCAATCTCTCTAAAGCCCCACTTTCTCATGCCACGCCCCTACTTACGGAAAACCTTCCTTCTCTTCTGCTGTCCCATCACATCTGAATGTCCTTGTGGCTCCTAAAGTGCCCACGACCAGACTCACCAGTACCTGTCCAGTCTAATCACCCCCACTCAACCGGCCCCACTCAGGTCAGAAAGGTCCACATTCCATACTCACTTGGACTTCAGAGCCTTTCTCCTTCACACACTGCTCTCCCTCACCTCCATCCAGCCCCACTGTGATTTTAAGATATAATAAGAAATATATATTTGGTCTTCGTCCCCAGTTCCTAGCACAGAGTTTCTAAAACCTTTGGAATTTCTTGAGAGGCAGGTATGAAAAGAATATCTTTTCTCGTTCTTAATAAGCCCATTCCACACACCTGAGTTTATGCTGATGCCATGACTCTTGATGGGCACCTAGACAGTGTCAGGAGGAGGGCTGGTGGCTGCCACAGGAACCAACCATGTGATTGGAGGGATAGAACTTTCAGTGCCCCGCCCCACCCCTGGGGAGGGGAAAAGGGCTGGAGATTGAGCCAATCACCGACTACCAATTACCAATGACTTAATCAACCGTGCCTATGTAAGGGAACCTCCATAAAATCCCTAAATTACAGGGTTCAGAGAGCTCCTGGGTTGCTGGACACGCAGAGGTGCTAGGAGGGTGGTGCATCTGGAGAGGGCATGGAAGCTCTTCACCATTCCCTCATGTCATGCCCGATGAATCTCTTCCATTTGATTATTCCCGGGTGTATCCCCTATAATAAACCAGTAATAGTAAGTCAAGTGACTTCGTGAGTTCTGTGAGCCATGCTAACAAATTCTGAACCGGAGGAGGGGACTCATAGCAACCCCATATTTATAATCTGTTGGTCGGAAGTACAGAATGCCAGGATTTGCAATTGGAATCTGAAGTGGAGAACAGTCTTGTGGTTCTGAGCCCCTAACCCACGGGGTCTGTTCTAGCTCTGGGGAGTGTCAGAATTGAACTGAATTGTCAGATGCTCTCTTGGTTGAAGAATTAAAGAATTGCTTGTTGGTATGAGAAAAAAAATCAGCCATTTGGTGTCAGAAGTGTTGTGAGCAGAAACAGATCGCAGATCCACCCAACTTGTAAGGGCCAGAATGACTCAAGTCCAAAGGAAAACACTCTGGAGGGGCTGCCAGACACAGATGAGACAATTTTTTTGTAACTGTGTATTTTAATACTATTAGAATATAACCCTCTGAAATCTAGTAGGGCTTGTTTATAATTGGATAGGCAGAACTTACAGAAATTCAAGAAAGGAATTAAGATGACTGAGTAAAAACTATAAAGGGCAGGAAAACACAACACTTGAATCTTCAGGACTAGGAATTTTGGCAACTAAATTATTAAAATAGTTTTTATCATTTGTAAATTCTTCTAGCAGATTTTCTCTAACAACAAAGAAAAACAGAAATACAGCCGTTCAAACACATATGCAGTAAAAAGAGAAAAAAAGATGAGCGTACTCCCCAAAAGTCCCTTTTGTAATGCAGGTTCCTTGGTACCTTAAGCCAAATATTTGATGTGGTCCAAAGCATGAGCCCACATCTGGCAAAAATGAGTGCACAGTCTAGACTGTGGCTCCCTAAAGGAAAAAATCTGTGTCTAAATTATTTGTAAATTTCCAATGACCTACACAGTGCCTGGTACAAAGAAAATAATAAATGGTTGCTTAATAAAGAGAGGCTTGTTTTGAACCTTAAACCCCTAGATTAAAGAAAGAAGAAATGTGCATAAAGATATTTGAGGTTAATTTGGAAACTCATTATCAAACATGAAGTTTAATTCAAACAATAGGAAGTAAAAGTATATTTTTTTAGACTTTTGTAGCATTAATTACCTGGAAATTTTTTAATTCATCTAATTTTAATTTTCCACTTACCTCCCTAACCCAACAAACTATCTTTCCTTTGGGGTAAGGTTCAGCAAACTACTTCAGGGAGTCAAATCTGGCCCACTATCTATTGTTACAATATAAACAAAGTTTTATTATAAAACAGCCACATCCACCTGTTTGTATATTTTCTATGGCTGCTTTCATACTGCAATAGCAGAATTGAGTACATGCAATAAAGAATTGGCTACAAGTCTAAAATACCTGGCTCTTTAGAGTAAAAGTTTGCTGACTTCTGTTTTAGGGCATCATATACTACTGAATATTCAATAAAATACAGTGTTTGCTTAAATAAGTTGGAAGATTTACTAAGATTATTTACGAAATGATTGGATATTCTGTTTGCTTCTAGTCAGTATGGTTTTATTTATATTGTCACAATTGAAACCTACCAAAGACATGGCTTAAAAAAAAAAGTCTAATAATAAAGAAAAATCTTATCACCTAATTTATGTCATGATCTACTTAAAGCCTTTGAGCATCCTTAAAGGGCAGAATAAATTTCATAGAGGTAAGAAAAGGGGGGAAATCTGCAGAAAGAAGTTAAAAAGAAAGTTAAGGCTATACAAAATAAAACCAGGCAATAACAACACACACACACACACACAGGCACGCACGCACACGTGTACGCGCACCCCTTGATCGCTCTACATATTGAGTAAATGTGCTATTTAACAAAATGAGGTCTCAGTAATGTCAAAGAAAAAGAAATGGCAGAAAAAGCAAGTAAACCTTTTGGTTTGCTTAACCAAGGTGAAAAGACTATCACAGAAAAGTGCCCTTTTGGAAATACAACAATCACAGCCCTACACAAAGGAGGCTCAATGAAGACAAGGTGCAGAAAACAAAGGCATTTCTCCCTGACCTGTATCCATCCCACCAGAAGGTTCATTCCACTCAGCTTTCAGTGATCAGAAAGAAGCAAAGCCCTGGAACTCGGTCAAGCCACCTGGCCTGTCCACTCCACTCAATGCAGAAAACTTTCCTGCCAGCTGGGATGTCTCACCATCCTCTGAAAGAATCTTATTTATTCCTACCAAACTCGACTTCATCTCTCTTCCATCTATCCAAAGTCCACACATCCTTCATGGTCCCATTTAAAATCCCAACAAGTGTGACTGTATCACTCCAGAGGGATCCATTCACAGAGATAATGGTATGATTGGTGCTCCCTGGCCACGTACAACACAGCAGCCCCAATCCCAACTCCTCCAGAAAGTCTCTCATCCACATCACAGCAGATTGATACTTCCTCTCTCTTTCCTAAATGTGTGTCTTAGGGCCCCACTGGTCTGCAATCTCCTGGAGAGAGGAACTGCACTATATACTTCAGTAATACAAAAAATAGTGACACTAACACCAAATAGCATCGAGTCCTGCTCTGTGCTAAATGCTTTGTATGCATTATCTTATTTAATTCTCAAAAGAATCCTATGGGTGAGTGGGTTTTTTCAGCTTTACAGATAAGCAAACTGAGATTTAAAATGTTAAACTTGCTGGAGGCCATACAACTAGAAAGTGGCTGAGCCAGGATTCTGACCGTGGTCTAATTTCAAGGCAAAGGTCCTTAAATTATACACTACCTCTCATCCTGAAGGTACTCAACTAAACTTGCTTTGTGAATAAAAACAGACACAAAATCCTGGTTCAACCTGCAGCTGGCCTTTGAGTCTTTCTACTTTCTAACTGAGGAAAGCTCTCAGAGGTGGGAGAGCTATGCGGCTGACAAACCCCATAGCACTAACCCATCATCCCATACAAATACAGGGGCTGTATGACTGTATTAGGGAGGTACAAAAGACAAGATATTCCTGTTTTTTACTCTTAAGAGTAAACATATGATGCAGACAACTTATGATTATTTTCCACGTGTCTTTTTTACTAGCCAGGTCATTCGTGTCTTTATTTTTGACATCTGACTACACACCCTTGAAAATAAACACAATGATGGAAAGGTCGGTCTGTTCCCTGCTAATACGTGAGTAGCAAAGCTGCTCCTGCAGAAGCTCAGCACTGTGATCAAAGGAACGTCCTCCTCTCCCTTACCCTTTCCCTCCTATTGTCGTAAAGATGAAGGTCTTGTGTAAAACTGAAGCCACCCAGATTCCTGTTCCAAAATGAAAATACCACTTATAAAAGCATTAAGAAGGTCCCCTACTGAGCTGGTTTCAAATGTTTAATTACTGTAATTACATGCATACATACTTTATCACTGTTTTCTGATGAGCTTGGCAAGGAGAGAGAAACTTGGCATTTTATTCTTAGTTTAATGCATTTGTTTTTATGCTTACTGTAACAGCTTGCTGAGGGAGCACTGGAGATAGAGTCGAATACGCTTTAAAGGAGGTGATGAGGAAAAACAGCTCCCAGCGAAGGGTACACACACATATGGGAAAAGGGCCAGGACCGGAACTGCAGCCCTTAGGAAGAGGGATTATCCAAGGTTAGCAGCACCATTGATACACAGGGGAGCCTGGACTGCAACCTACCCACCTTCTCCTCACTTCAAATGAGACTCTGAGCTTTAAAAACAAGGGAGCGGGTGGGAGGGGGAAGCCATAGCTGCTTAATTTGAAAGCACCTTTCAGTTTCTTTGCCAAAAAGTTTCCAAGTCAAGGGAAAAATCAACACCCAACCGTACAAAGCCAAGCTCAAGAGGCAACCTCTGTACTTCTGAGAGCAACAGCACCCCAGGGCTGGTTCCTAGCCTAGGAGAATTTTCCTGGTGAAAGAAGCTACTATGAACCAAAGGCCCAGCCTTCCTGCAGAGGAGGAAAGTCAGCAGTTTATTTGGGAATTTGCCACCTCACTGCATAGCAAGTGAGGAAGCAGTGAGAGGTGGCAGATGGAAAGGGGTAGGGGCGGGGGGCACAGGCTAGACCCAGACAGCTGTGGTGTTATAAAAATGTAGCAGCCAAGCAGTGTGCAGACGGGTGTCTTAAGCATCTGATTAACCGAGAAGCAGCTGTGGTAATTTCTGAACTAGCTCGGAAAAAAACAAAAACAAAAACAAAATACAGCATTGCATTCAACTGCTAAGCAGACTGCAAGAACGATCAATGGGTTGAGAATAAAACCAAAGCTTGAGACGCTGAGCCTTGCTCTAATGGTGTCCATGGCACAGGGCCATGCTACGGGGTAAAACCAGGTTATAATGAGTTCCCCGTCTGGGACTTCCAAGAAGCATTCCCTAGAACAGGATCCAAGATAGATCCACCCGATATTTAAATCCAGCCTTTGTAACAAAGGCCCTGGATAGACACCAGACTAACTAATTTGAGCCTAAAAGGAGACTCCTAAAAATTTAGATAAACTTTGTTTACTATGCTCCTCCATTACAGCGCAAATAAAAAGACATCTAATCTAATCATGTAAGGGTTTGAAATTCAACCAAAATAACTGGCAAATAGGACCATATGAAATTTTCCTTGCTAAAATGGCCAAAACAAACCCTCCTAACAGAATTGCTCTATTGTAACTATTTACAGTAAATCAATAATTGCATCATTCTATATAATATATATTGATCAATACAACATATCTTGGCCAATTAAACATTTTAGTCAAAACACAAGAGTCTGGGGAAGGGACAATGATATACATATGTGATGCCATTTATCACATTAAAGTACATAAAGCAAGATTACAGACATGCAAAGTCTCATTAATTCCACATCTAGATAGTCTAACCACTTGTGAAGGGTGGATAGAAGTATCAAGAGAAAAGGGTGCAAAATTTAAACACTTGAATAGGAAGATTCACAGAACTAACAATCAGGTGGGTCTTATATTATTGGTCATACCATATCATTTTTTTTCAGCATATTATGGGGGTACAGATGTTTAGGTTATGTATGTTGCCCTTGCCTCCCCACTCCCTCTCAAGTCCGAGTTTCAAGTGTGCCCATCCCTTGGATGGTGCGCATTGCACTCTTTGTGTAATACCATATCATTTTGAATCTAGGGTTCTGTGAGACTCCTCAGTCATGTCTGTTTTGTCTCCCCAGTTGACTGCCCACCTTTGGTTTCATTTGAAAACACTGATTGTATGCAGCTGGTGCTTATTATTAAATAGAAGGTGTGAGCTGTCTCTTCAATGAGTTCTGAGAGTGATGTACTGTGCTAATTTAACCCAAATGGTTTTATAATTCCATCACAATCTCTGCAGCCGCCTACTTTTTCTGGGGCAAGGAAATGGAAATCATTTCAAGAAATGGAAAAACTGTGATTTAAGTAACTCAACTGAGCTTATTTCCCCTGGGAAAAGGACAGCTAACAACTGCTCTCAGAAACTAAGTAAGTAGTGCCTGACCTCTATTAGTTATTTAAATGAAACTAACAAAGAGAAAGTGTTGTAGTCAACTCCAATGAGGATCAGGGTTCTCTGCTTCTGGCATACCAAATGATTGAACTCTGTCTGAATTTCCCCCACAATTGTGTTCAGAATTTTCCTGACCGTTCAGCTGACATAGAAAAGCCTGAATGCAGTACAGGAGAGGCGGGGTGTTGGGGGTGTCCGTAAATAACAAAAGAAAGTGTGGATTGTTTGGAAGTCCACCGTTCACAAGAAGGCCTGTCCCAAAATATGAATTACTTTCTTACTGCATTAGCATTCTCTCTCTCCTTAACTCTTCCCTCTCCAAGCCTTCTCCTCCTGGTCATTCTTAACTCCGGAGGGACCAAGTAACAGCAAGGACACACACAGCCACAACACAAACGTCTGTGAGTTCTGGGGCACTGATGGGTGGGGAAGTGCTGGCTCTCATCTGGGGGTCTTTCCAGGCCCAGCAGAAAACCCCCTTTCTTGCAGCTATCCTCCAAACCTCCGAAACCACAAAACAGCCCAAAGGCCCCAAGGAGACCAGATCTTCACCAGGCTCAGCAGCTTCCATCACACCAAACCCAACTTTGTCAAAGACAATATTGTTTGTTTGTTTTTCAACCAGAGTATATGTTACCTAAAGTATCCCTAGAGCAGTATTTATTTCTTTTTCTATTCCTAGCACTAACAGAAACAGCTCCAAAAAAGAGAAATTGAAACCAAAAGTTTATTTCCATCACGGATTCCCCTTCCACCAAAAAAAGCAAATGTTATACAGCACTAGACCACACCCCCAAACCAATTTTCACAGTAGCAGCCAACATGTGAAAATACTTTTATTGCAAAATTGAAGAGTGTAGCTCAGCAAATACATGCTGAAATGCTAATGTGAGTAATTACACAGGTGGTTATGCAAACACTGAACTCATACTTCAATTTGGCAGAAGTATAAACATTTCTACGACAGTTTGCAAGGTTCAATTACCTAGATCTGCTGGTTAATTTCCTTTACATCTGAAAGCGCTCCCCCAAAGTCAATCATTTTCCAACAGAAAAGTCACAGCTAGAAACATGTTCTAAGTAGGCAAGAAAAGAGCACATTTGTACTACACTGACTCAACCATTTTTAAATGAGCATCTTACCAGGAGCTAACTCATACAGATATGATTATTCTCTTGTGTCCTATAAGAGGGTGCTGTTGTTCAACTTAATTCAAACAAATCTTTACTCTTGAAAACATTAATTTATTCAAATATCTGTTGAGGTCTAATGATGCTGGGTATACAGCAGTGAGCAAAACAAGCAAAAATCTCTGCCTTCAGGAAATCAGAGGTAAACAATACATAAGGCATGTTTAAAGCTAATCAAAGCGATATGGAGACAAATAAAGTAAGAAGGATGGGGTACGAGTATTACAATTTTAAATATAAAAGAAGGCCACTGAAAAAAGGTAACACTGTGCAGAGATCTCAAGAAGGTGAGGGAGTGAGCCAAGCCACATGGAAATCTTGCGAAAGGGTTTTCCGAGCAGAGCGAACAGTGAGATCGAAGACGCTGAAAGAAGAGCACGTTGGGGTGCGGGGGGAGGTTTCAATGATCAACAACAATCTACATTTTGCTGTTTCATATCTTGTTAAAAACTACATCACACACAGAGATTTCAAAAGGCTTAACTGTTTCCCTGGATTGAAATTTTCTCTTAAATATACAGCATCTGGAACTACAGTGATTCACAGAAAAGTATGTGTTTTGCCCTCCCACCATCCTCAAGTGCACTGACAGCTTCTCGTCTGCATTGAGTTAAGTCCCAAGGGCTCTGGGAGTATGTTTAGCACCAGAGCAACCAAAGGCAGTAGGCCCCGCACGGCACTCAGATATGCTGCACGCCAAAGATGCCTAGATACGGGTTCAAGAAACAGTACGCAAGAATCTCTACCTTTACTCTCTGCACTGCAGCTATCCTCATCATTTGTGCCACGTCAAGGTGGAGAAGGTCAGCACAGAAAAATGCTGAAAATGGTAACAAGCCCAAAATAGAGCTGGACGGGGAAAAAATACCCAGTCTCTGCACTTCCAAAATAATAATGTGATCTTCTTTCTAAAAAGTTAAATTTTAAAAAGGAAAAAAAAGCATAAGAAACTTTATTTCTAATACAGAGGAGGAGAAAAGGAGAACTCTGTAAGTAAAAACAAAATGTGAATACTCAGAACCCAGAGGAAGGGCAAGGCCCAGTGAAAGAAACCAAGGCTCAGAGTCAGAGGTACCTGGGTTCCTTCCTGTCTCTCTGGTCCACTAGTTGTGTGGCCTTGGCCATGACATTTTACTTTTCTGAGGCTTCACTTTCTCACCTGTGAATTCATAATCCCTACCCTGTAGGACTGCTGCAAGGATTGGCAACAGTGGATTAATAGTAGCCAGCATGTTAAAAGGTTACATGCTGTATGATTCCATTTACAGAGCATGATTGAAAGGACACAATTTTAGAGATGAAGAATTAGTGGCTGTCGGGTTGGGGATGGGAGAGAGAGAGAGAGCTGGCTATGGTTATGAAAGAGTACCACCTGGGATCCTTATGATGGAACTGTTTCGTATCTTGACTGCAGTGGTGGTCACACAAATTTTCACATGTGATAAAATTGCACAGAACTAAATACACATACAGAGAGTGTATGCAAAACCTATGAACTCTAAAAAGGGTTGATAACTGTATCAATGTTAATTTCCTGATTGTGCTACTGTAATATCATAGTGCAACACGTTACCATTGGGGAAAACTGGGAGAAAGGTACACAGGATCTCTGCATTATTTCTTATAATTGCACACAGATTTAAACTTAAATAATGTTTTTTTGAAATCTCATTACCTTATAATAATGCCTGGCATTATGTAAATGCTCCATAAATGGCATATTGGTAAAGTTATTCTCTCAACTATAAATCAGAACTGTTAATTCCTACTTCGCACTAACGCGGTTCTAGAAGAAATGCCAAGCAATGTACCTGGCACCAAGTAAGAGCTTATTCAATGGTGGTTACCCTAGCCCTTCAAAACTTCACTAATATCCAAGGGAAATGCAAACACTCTTTATATAACTGATACAGAAACTTACAGACAAGAATCCATTCACCACAGTATTAAAAGTTTTCTAGCTCCAAATAATAAATACACATACACCATTATAAAAGAGCACTCTAAAAAGGTGGGGAGGGGGACAATTATTTTGTGGTCTAGAGTAGCATTTGCCAAAGTGTTCTCCATGAAACACGAATTCCCTGGGATGCTCCTAAATGAATGAATGAATAAATTAATAAATGAATAAGATCCCTGCCCAAATAAGTTGGGGAAATGCTGCATATACCGCCCTCCTATGGAAGCTCTAGTTACAAAAAGAAAATCCTTATCCGACTTCACTTAACCTTTATCCAAATGTACTTGCTCAAAAGACATTTTTCATATCCACTGGCATCCTGAGACATGCTCCCAAATCCAGAATTTTAAAAGTCATTTT
>CAUYSK010017570.1:0-27663 GCA_963575035.1 Avahi laniger
CAAAGAAGAAACACTGTTTTGCAAACGTTCTCTGACAATGCTTCTTTTGTTGGAAGCAGCTTCTACTCTGTGAACTAACGTGTCCACAGATTCCTTCAAAGCAAAGCCCTGCAAAACTCAAGTGATGCCCCTGCCTCAGCCTCCCAAAGTGCTAGGATTATAGGCATGAGCCATATATACTTTTTAGCCTCATCTTTTCATGTTTTCTTTTTCATTAATATGCCTCTATGTTTTTTTTTAGAGACAAGATCTCACTATGTTGCCCAAGTTGGTCTTGAACTCCTGGCCTCAGGGGGTCTTCCTGCCTCAGCCTCCCAAATTGCTGTGTTTACAGGAGTGAGCCATCGACTTCCTTGTTATTAATGCCTTCCATTAATATGGTACATTTGTCACAATTATTATCAACTAAAGTCCATACATTATTTGGATTTCCTCAGTTGTTCCCTAACGTCCACTTTTTATTCCAAGATCCCCTCCGAGATACCACACTGCATTTAGTCATCACATCTCCTTAGGCTCCTTTTGGTTGTGCGACTTGCTCAGACTAGCCTTGTTTTTGATGAGTTGACAGTTTTGAGTACTGCTCAGGTATTTTGTAGAATGTCCGTCAACTGGTATTTTTCTGATATTTTTCTCATGATTAGACTGGGGTTTGGGGTTTGGGATAGGAAGAGCACAGAGGTGGGTGCCATCCTCATAATGTCCTGTCAAGGACACACACTGTCACCAGGACCCGTCACTGTAGGTGCTGGCCTTGCTCACCTGGCTGAGGTGGTGTCTGCAGGTTTCTCCACCATGAATTTTCTCTTTTTTACCCCATTTCCATACTGTCCTCTTTGAGAGCAAGTTACTAAACACAGCCCATAGTTAAGGAGTGGAGAGTTATGTTCCATCTTCTTAAGTGCAGAGTATCTATATAAATTATTTAGAATTCTTCTGCATAGAAGGTCTGTGTTCTCCCCCATTGTTAATTTTTTTCAATCATTTATTATATCGGCATGGATTCATGAATATTTTTACTTTGTGTTATAATTCAATATTACTTTATTTTGTTGCTCAAATTGTTCCAGCTTGGCTATTTGGGACCTCTTTCAGGTGTCTCCTGTGATTTAACCTCTTTAGTATGTGTGTGTGCGTGTGTGTGTGTGTGTGCATTCATCTCTTCCTTCCTTACTGGCACTAAAAGGTGCTCCAGGCTCACCTTGTATACTTCCTGCCCCAGTTCTACAATCAGTCATTTCTCCAAGAAGCCCAGTTCCTTTTACTGGAAAGTGACATTATATGGAAGGCAAAACCTGGGTGCTGAGTGTGCTCATTGCTGCTGAGGGGAATCACTTCTTCTAGGCGCTCTCAACTGACAGACCAAGAAGATGTGTTTGTAAACTATACACATGCCTTTAAATATTTCTGTATGTAACCATGTGTATCTGTGAAGCCTAATGTGGGTTCATACTGGTGTCTCCAGTTCTAACCCTTGCTCATCCACCTGGTGTCAGTCCCAACTTACCAAGACCTCTTTGACATATTTTCATGTGATTAAACATGAAAATATTTTATAAAAATATTCTACAAAAATAGTTTAACTAACTATATAGTCTTGCACTGAAAGGATATATGCTAATTTAAACAATTTCCTAAATACTCCCTTAATGAATATCCCCAAACCAAATCTGATTATTTCCTTAGGATAAATTCCTAGAAAAGAGATTTCTGAGTTAAAAGAATGTATATGCATTGTAAGGATTTTGATGCATGCTCCCAAAACTCCTTCCAGAAAGTTTATAATAATTTGTTCTTAGAATGTATATCGGGCTGGGTGCAGCGGCTCACATCTATAATCCTAGCACGTTGGGAGGCAGGAGGATCCCTTGAGGCCAGAATTTTGAGGCCAACCTAGGCAATAGTGAGACCCTGTCTCTACAAAAAATAAAAAAAAAGCTGGGCATGGTGGCGCACACCTGTAGTCCTAGGATGCTAAAGCAGGAGGATAATTTGAGCCCAGGAGTTTGAGGCTGCAGTGAGCTGTGATGATACCACTGCACTCCAACCTGGGTAACAGAGTGAGACCCTGTCTCAAAAAAAAAAAAAGAATGTATGTCAGAAACTTTACCCTAAACTCAAGCAACAGCTCATATTTCAAGTTCGTTTAATGTTTGCCGATTTAATAAATAAAAAATCTCTTAATGTACATATTTGCATTTGCTTAATTATTGGTAGAAACTTAACTTTTTATTTATTCATTGATCATTTATTTCTCTTCTGCTAATTGCCTATTCATATCATTTGCCCATTTTTGTCAGAACATTTTTTTCCTTATTACTTTTAGTATCTCCTTCTATAATAAATTTATTAACCTTTCATAAATTATGATGCAAATATTTCTCCCAGTTTTTATTGGCCTTTAATTATGTTAACTTTTTAATGTTCAAACATTTTATATTTATATCATCAAATCTATTAGTTCTCTTATTGCTCTGTCTTTACTATTGTCTATTTTTTCCCCATCTTCATCCTGCAGTATTTATTTATTTATTTTAATTTATATCTTTTTTTAATTTGTAAAAATTTATAGGTTACAAGTGAAATTTTGTTACATGCGTATAATGTGTAGGATCAAGTCAGGGTATTTATGGTGTCCATCACCCAAATGCAATACATTTTTGTTTAGCTATAGTCACCCTACTCTGCAATCAAACATTTAATTTATTCCTTCTATATAACTATATGTTTGTACCTTTTAACCCACTTCTCTTCTTCCTCCCTCCTCCCACCACATTCCTAGTCTCTTGCGTCTATCTTTCCACTCTATACCTCCCTGTGATCAAATTTTTTAGCTCCCACATATAAGTGAAAACATGTGATAGTTCTCTTTTTGTGCCTGGCTTATTTCACTTAAGATAATGGCTTCCAGTTCCATCCATGTTGCTGCAAATGTCATGATTTCATTCTTTTTTGTGGCTGAATAGTATTCCATTGTGTATATATGCTACATTTTCTTTATCCATTCATCTGTTGATGGACACTTAGGTTTATTCCATATTTTTTATTCCATATTTTTGCTATTATGAATTAGTGCTGCAATAAACATTCGAGTGCAGATGTCCCTGTGATTTATTGATTTCTTTTCCTTTAGGTAGACAGCCAATAGTGGGGTTGCTGGATTGAATGGTAATTCTAATTTTAGTTTCTTGAGAAATCTTGCCCTCCAGTATTTAATATCATCTTTAAAATACCCTTTCCAACCCCAAAATCATATAGTCATCTACATTTTTCTATGTTTTAGTAATTTAATTTGTTATTTTAAATGGTTAATCCATTTGGAATTTACTTAGCTTATGGTGATAAGTAGGGCTTCCTTTTGTGAGCTCAGGTACAGAAGGTTCAGTTAATCATACTCTATAGTTAATGACACAGTATCGTCATTGGTCATGGAAAGGCCCCTTGATATGACTGTAAAGAAAACATTATTATATATTGTAAAAATACCCTGATGGAAAGAAAGGAGAGAAGGAAGGAAAGAGAAAGAATGAATGAAAATCATATAAAACTAAGAAATGTTTGGAAATGAACAATAATAAAAAACAATATATGTGAAACTTTGTGGGACACAGGAAAGCAGTACTTAGAGGGAAATTTAGAACTTTAAATACATTTATCAGGAAATAAAAAATGTTAAAAACAAATGAGGTAAGTATTCAACTCAATAAGTTAGAAAAAGAACAGAACAAATCCAAATAAATAGGAAGAAAGGTAATTACAGGAGGAGGAAATCAAGAAAATCAAGGAAAAAATAGAAAAGATTAATAAATAATTATTAATTTCTAAATGTATCGTGCTATAGTTAATAAGATAATCTATGTAATATAGGTCCTTTGAGTTTATTGGCTGTGGAATTATGTATGCATCTAACATCTTCAGCTTAGTCCTGGCTTTGGTTGGTTCGTCATTTTCTCTTTTTGTCTGTTTGCTTGCTTGTTTGACCTACAAGTTTCTCAGAGTAGTATGGTAGAATCTCCAATTATAGTTGTTGATCTGTTTCTTCCTGCAGTTCTGTAAGTTTTTTTCTTGAAATGTTTTCAGGTGTTTATATGTTTATGATGAATGTATCTTTTTGTTTGACTGTTTCTTTCAATAGCATATAATCTCCTTGTTTGTCTTTCATGACTTTTTCTTAGTCTAAATTAAATTTTAATCAATATTATGATTTCTTTTGAAGCATATCTGCCTTATATCTTTTCTTGTATTTTTATTTTTACTTTTCTGTCCTTTTGTACATAGTATTGAAAATTTTAAATATAATCTGTAAGTCCCTTTCTCTTAATTGGTGAATTATCTCACATACATTTATTGTAATTACTGATATATAAGCCTTTTCTGTCTTCTTCTGTTATATTTTCAAGGTACTGTGTTTTCTTCCCCCCACCCCCAGGTTATATTTTACATTGGCTAGATCACGTTTTCTTCTGTTAGTTTAAGATTTTGCATATAATTTTATGTAAGCAGTTTGGACATAACTTTCTTTCTTTTTTTTTTTTTTGTGACAGAGTCTCACTCTCCCGCCTGGGCTAGAGTGCCATGGCATCAGTCTAGCTCACAGCAACCTCAAAGTCCTGGGCTCAAGCAATCATCCTGCCTCAGCCTCCCAGGTAGCTGGGAATACAGGCATGTGCCACCACGCCTGGCTAATTTTTTCTATTTTTAATAGAGACGGGGTCTCGCTCTTACTCAAGCTGATCTCAAACTCCTGAGCTCAAACAATTCGCCCACCTCAGCCTCCCAGAGTGCTAGGATTACAGGCGTGAGCCACCACGTCCGGCCTGGATATAACTTTCTTTTAATTTTCTTGTCAAGTTTTTAAGTTAGGAGATGTTCTTTCTTTTTCCATTCTCTGGAAGAGTTTTAAATAAATGTAATCTTACTTCTTCCTTAAATGTTTAGAGGAAATCATCAGTGAGTCAGCTGGGCCTGGAATTTTCTTTGTGGGATTCCACTTATTTAATAGATATATGACTGCCCATATTTTCTATTACTTCTTGTATTAGTTTTGGTTTATTATGTTTTACAGTGAATTTGTGTATTTAATCTACATTTCTAAATTTATTAGCATGAAGTTGCTCATATTATTCAGTTTTTATCATCTTAATGACTGTTCGGTCTGATGATACTCCCTTTTTATTCCTAGTATTGACAATTTGTGTCTACTCTTTCATTCTTATCCTTATTCAGCCTTGCTAGGAATTTATGGATTTTATTAATCTTTTCAGAGAACCAATTGTGTCATTGTTAAATCTCTTTATTATCCGTTTTCTATTATATTAACTTCTCCTCTCATCTTTATTTTTTCCTTCTTTCTACTTTCTTTAGATTTACTATGTTGTCCTTTCATTTTCCAACTATTTGTGATGGATATTAGATCCTTGATTGTCAGCCTTTCTTTTTTTTTTTTTTTTTTTTTTTTTTGAGACAGAGTCTGGCTCTGTTGCCCGGGCTAGAGTGCCGTGACGTCAGCCTAGCTCACAGCAACCTCAAACTCCTGGGCTCAAGCGATCCTACTGCCTCAGCCTCCCGAGTAGCTGGGACTACAGGCATGCGCCACCATACCTGGCTAATTTTTTTTCTATATATATATTTTTAGTTGTCCAGATAATTTCTTTCTATTTTTAGTAGAGACAGGGTCTCGCTCTTGTGCAGGCTGGTCTCAAACTCCTGACCTTGAGCGATCCGCCTGCCTCGGCCTCCCAGAGTGCTAGGATTACAGGCGTGAGCCACCGCGCCCGGCCTGTCAGCCTTTCTTTATTTCTAATTTGTTTAAGGCCATAATTTTTGTTCTAAGCATGACTTTAGCAGCATCCCATGAATTTTGGTATGTCTATTTTCACTCTCATTCAGCTAAAAGTGTTTTATAGTTTCCATTGTGATTTCTTCTTTCACCCAAAGCTTATTTAAAGGTACAATGCTTACTTTCCAAATATGTGGGAATTTTCTAGTTTTTGTTGTTGAGGAGAAGGAGGAGAAGGCTTTTTGGCTTAATTCCACTTTTGTCAAAGAACACTCTCTGTAAGATTTTGAGCCTTTGAAATGTGTTTAAAATGGCTTTATGGACCAGCATGAGGTTAATTTTGGTGTGCTTGACAAGAATGCACACTCTGTCATTATTGAGTACAGAATTCTGCACATGTCAACTGGATTGGGTTTGTTAAATGTGTTGCTCCCATCTTCTATGTCTTTATTAAATTTCACATGCTTGCTCTATTAGCCATTAGAGAGTTGAGTTAAAGACTCCCATTATGATCATGGATTTGCCTGTTTCTCCTCTTGGTTCTGTCCATTTTTGCTTCATATTTTTGAAGCTATATTATTAGGCATATATAAACTTACAACTATTTTTTCTGATATAAGCTAAACCAGCCTTCTTTTTTTTAAGGCGGCAGTGAGGACGGGAGTTCAATTTCTTTCTTTCTTTCTTTCTTTCTTTCTTTCTTTCTTTCTTTCTTTCTTTTTTTTTTTGAGACAGAGTCTTACTCTGTCACCCTGGGTAGAGTGCAGTGGTGTCACTGTAGCTCACTGCAGCCTCAAACCCCTGGGCTCAAACAATATTTCTGCCTCAGCCTGCCAAGTAGCTGGGACTACAGGCACATGCCACAACACTTGGCTAATTTTTCTATTTTAGTAGAGGCTAGTCTCGAACTCCTGAGCTCAAGTGACCCTTCTGCCATGGCCTCCCAGAGTGCTAGGATTACAGGCTTGAACCTGGCCAGCCAGCTTTCTTTAGATTAGAATTTTCATGGTATATTTCCCCATCCTCTTGTTATACTTCCAACTTTTCTATGCCCTTATATTTAAGATATGTCTTTTATAAGCAGCCTGTACTGGAGGTTTGATTTTTTGTCCAGTCTTACCATCATATTCTTTAAATTAGAGATTCAGTCTTTAATATTTAATACAATTACTTGTGTATTTTTGTTTATATGTCATTATATTGTTTTAAATTTTTTTTTCTAAACATTAGGCCATAAGAAGTATGTACTATTTTTATGTATACTGTTTTATATTCCATTCTCTCTTCTTTCTTGCCTTCCTTTGGATTAATCTTTTTTTTCTCTATTAGCTTTTTATTTTGCAATCTTTTCATATTCTTTTAATGGTTACTATGCTGATTATATCATGAATCATTGACTCATTACAGTCCTGTAAACATTAGTACTTTTACTATTAATACTTCCCAGGCTATGCTATGTTTTCGGAACCTCCCAACTCTCTCCACTCTTCTTTACTTTTTGTGCTATTGATAATCATACATTTTGATTCTATGTATGTTTAAGTCCCAAGATAATGATACTATTTTTTTTTTTTTGAGACAGAGTCTCGCTTTGTTACCCTCGCTAGAGTGAGTGCCATGGCATCCAGCCTAGCTCACAGCAACCTCAGACTCCTGGGGTCAAGCAATCCTACTGCCTCAGCCTCCCAAGTAGCTGGGACTACAGGCATGTGCCACCATGCCAGGCTAATTTTTTTCTATATATTTTTAGCTGTTCAATTAATTTCTTTTTATTTTTGGTAGAGACAGGATCTCGCTCTTGATCAGGCTGGTCTCGAACTCCTGAGCTCAAACAATCCGCCCACCTCAGCCTCCCAGAGTGCTAGGATTACAGGCGTGAGCCACCGTGTCCGGCCATGATACTATTTTTTATAGTCAATAATGTATCACTATGAAATGTTCTTCAGTTCTAATAATGTTTGTCTTAAAGTCTTCTCTGATATTCTCTACAAAGGCTTTCTTCCGTTTGTTTTTCCTTAATATATCTGTTCCCATCCTTTTACTATCAATCATTCTGTGTTCTTATAGTTATGATATATCTTTTATAGGTAGTATTTTAAAAAGTCATTCAGGTCTGACAGTCTTTGTCTTTTAATTATTTTGTCCATTTGCATATAATTATGTAAGTATATATATTTAAGTATAAATCTCTAATTTTACTATTGTTTTCTATTTGTCCCACTTATTGTATGCTCTTTTTTCTCTCCTTTCTTGTCTTTTTGTTGGATTTTTTTTTTTTTTTTAAGAGACAGAGTCTTGCTCTGTTGCCCAGGATAGAATGTAGTGGCACAATCATAGCTCACTATAGCCTCCCACTCCTGGGCTCAAACAATTCGCCCACCTCTGCCTCTGAATAGCTGAGACCACAGGTATGTGCCACCACACCCAGTTAATTTTTTTTTTTTTAGAGATGGGGTCTCGCTATGTTGCCCAGGCTGTTCTTGAACTCCTGACCTCAAGCGATCCTCCTACCTCAGCCTCCCAGAGTGCTGGGATTACAGGCAGAAGCCACTGTACCCAGCCTGGGTTAAATATTTTTTATTGTTTCATTTTCCCCTCTATTACCTTTTTAGTTATATATTCTTTCATTATTTGATTAGAAAGCACTCTAGAGATTATTATAAGCATCATTCACTTATAAAAATATAAGGTAAAGCTGTACTTTTACCACTTCTCAGACCATGTAAATATTTTCACTCCATTTACCTTCCCCTCCTGCATTTTGTATCATTGTCATAATATATTTTAATTCTACATATATTTGAACTACACAAAACATTATGATACATTTTATACAGTGTATATGCATTTTACTTTTTTCCATATCCTTTGCGTAGCTCTTAATTCCTTCCTACATCTTTGTACTTCCATGTGTAATTATTTTTCTTCTGTCTTTAGTATTGCTTTTAGTGCAGGTGACAGATTATCACAGTTTTTGTCTTTAAATGTTTTTTGAGACAGAGTGTTGCTGTGTCACCTGGACTAGAGTGCAGTGGCGTCATTGCAGCTCACTGCGACCTCAAACTCCTGGGCTCAAGTGATCCTCCTGCCTCAGCCTCCCAACTAGCTAGGACTACAGGCATGGACCACCACGTCTGGCAAATTTTTCTATTTTTAGTAGAGACAGGGTCTTACTCTTGCTCAGGCTAGTCTTGAATTCCTAAACTCAAGCAATCCTCCCACCTCAACCTCCTCAGAGTGCTAGGATTACAGGTGTGAACCACTGCACCCAGTCGACCTTTATTTTTGAAGAGTATTTTTGCTGGAGAGAAATCTAGTTTTGCAATTATTTTCCTTTAATATCTTGAACATTTAATTCCATTTTTTTTCTATTTTTCATTATTTCTGTTAAGAAGTCACTGTCAGTTGTATCATTGCTCCTTTGAAGGTAATTGGTCATTTTTTTTCCTAGCTATTTTTAAGGTTCTCTCTTTGTCTTTGGTTTTCAGTGGTTATATATTATGCTTAGATGTGGTTTTCTTTGTATCTATCTTGCTTATCATTTGCAATGTTTCTTTTATCTGTGTTTTGATGTCTTCCATCAGCTTTGGAAACTTCTCAACCAGTAGCTCTTTAAAATTTGTTTCCACTCCTTTCTCCTCTCCTCTGGGACTATGGTCATACCTATGTTAGAACTTTTTATCGTGTTCCATGTTTTTCTTATGCTCTTTTCTATATTTTCTATGTCTTTTCTCTACATACCTCAGTCTGGATATTTTGTCTAATCTTTAGTTATTTTGTCTCTTTTCCATTTACTCATCTTTTCTGCAGACATGGCTAGTCGCTATTAAACTCTATTTGAGTAAATTTCTGAGTTCTTAATTTTATTAATTGTATTTTTCAGTTCTACAACTTTTCATTTGATTTTTTTAAATTTTCAGTTCTATATTCAAACTTTCAATTTGTAATCTAATATATTAAACATATTAAAAAGTCTATATAACTTATAACCACAATATCCATGTCTCCTATAGATGTGTTTCTGTTGTTCCTCTCTTGGCTTTCAGTCGTTTGATCTTGTTTCATGGAATGCCAGGCAATTGAATAATGTGAATAAAAATTAAAGAATATACTTATGGCCATGAATAGTGTTGTCTTCCTCCAGAGATGATGAAATTTTCCTTCTGCAGACAATTAGGCTGGGAACAGGTTACCTTCTTCCAATCTGGGGATCTATCCATCGGGAAGATGAGCTTCAGTTTTTGTGAAAGCTGATAAATTGCCAGATTGTTTTCCTCTAGAGTACCAAAAGTCGTCTTTCTTGATAAGCCCGAACTTCTTTCTCCAACTCCATAAGACTTCTGGAAATTGTACTCAGCTTTTCAACCACCACTTGAAAATTAGGAAAGTCCTCAAGAGAGACCATGGCACTGAATATCAGGCTTACATTTCTGCAGTTCCCTTCCCTTGGCAATCATGGCCCCATTAAGCTCTTACTGCTTGGATAACTCTCATGCCTTTGATTAGATGCTTTTTAATATTCCCAGTTTTTGTAGTAGATTTTATATTCTACATTGGAAAGTTGATCTACAGCCTGCTAGTCTGCTGCTATCAAAAGTGAGCAGGGCACAGTGCTTCACACCTGTAATCCCACACTTTGGAAGGCTGAGAGAGGAGGATTGCTTGGGGCCAAGAGTTCAAGACCAGCCTGGGTATCATATAGAGATCTCGTATCTACAAAAAATTTAAAAATTAGCCAGACATGGTGGCTTATGCCTATAATCCCAGCTACTCCATAGGCTTAGGTGGAAGGATTGAGCCCATGAGTTCCAATCTCGGTGACAGAACAAGACCCTCTCTCTATTAAAAAAAAAAAAAAACTGAAAAACTTTTCAGGTTGCTTAAGTGATGTATTTAAAATTTGTTATGATTTTTTTCCCCTTAAGAATCATATCTATTTATTTCTTTGTTCATTCACTCACTAAATACTTACTGAATACTTACTGGGTTCCAATCACTGTTTGGGTGCTAGGGCAAATACTGATGTTTATTGGTTCTTCTTTTGATTACCGAAGAGTATATACTGTATGCTTCCATTTATATAAGATTCTAGAATAGGCAAATCTAATCTAGTGTCAGAAAGCAGATGTTTGGTTCCATGGGGCTGTGGAGTGTGGAGTGGTTTGTCTACCTACCATTTGACCCAGCAATCCCGTTACTGGGCATCTACCCAAAATAACAAAAGTCGCTCTATGAAAAAGACACCTGCACTCGAATGTTCATAGCAGCACAATTCACAGTTGCAAAGAAGTGGAAACAACCCAAGTGTCCATCAATACATGAGTGGATTAATAAACTGTGGTATATGTATATCATGGAGTACTATTTAGCTTTAAGAAACAATGGTGATATAGCACTTCTTATATACTCCTGGAAAGGGCTAGAACACATTCTACTAAGCGAAGTATCCCAAGAATGGAAAAACAAGCACCACATGTACTCACCATCAAATTGGTATTAACCGATCAACACATAAATGCACATATAAGAATAACATCTATTGGATGTCAGGCAGGGGGGAGGAGGGAGGAGGGGACCGGTATATGGATACACAAAGAGTGCAATGTGCATCATCCGAGGGATGGACACATTTGAAACTCTGATGGTGGGGGGCAAGGGCAACATACGTGACCTAAACATCTGTACCCCCATAATATGCTGAAATAAAAAAAATAAAATAAAATAAGTAAATAAACGAAAATAAAAACAAACCCCCAAAAGTAAAATAAAATACATATTTATATTTTTTACCATTATCTTAATGTTTTATATTATTTTTATAGACTACTTACAATTTGAATAAATGGATGACTAGAAGAAAGAATAAAAGAAAAAAAAATTGATGAAGCATGTAGTAAAGTGTAGTCTTTTATTTGTCCACGTATACGTATCTGCTACGTACAAGATACCATGAAGAAAAACAAGAATGAAAATATATGTGCTGCCTTCTGTATGATTATAGTAGGGGATATATTTATAATTCCATTATTAACTAAATATCAAGCAGAATCTTAGTAAAGATCAAAATAAAACAAACAAATAAACAAGCAAAATATTTATTTTTATTTTTTAATATCCCAAAGTGTCCTGTACATATTTCTGTAGAGAATGAGATACAGAAGAATCTGGAAAGGTTACTCAGGGATAGTGTTAGAAACAGAAGAAAAGGGATCAAGAATTAAAATATTGATCTCGCTTCCTCAAAGACCAACAGGAAAGAGAGAAGAACACATGAAACTGCACAGCTACGTAAAAGAGAAGAAGAGGCTATATTGAACTGTTTCAGATGAGGGAACTCAGGCCAGAAAGCTTTGATGGTCTCAAGAAGTTAAAAGGTAACCTCACCTACTGAGAAAGAAGGTAAGGACATCTGTGAGAGCCTCTACAAAGAAAAGATCAATAGAACTTCTGACTGACTACACGTATTCGTACTGCCTGGAACATCTCACCTCCCTTGTCTCAGGCAAAATCTATCTACTTATTTTTAAGAGCTCGTTTTTCTTCTGAAATGACCTAAGATTGTAATTGTACACAATAATCATCCTTATACTTGAATTTCTATTATTCTTATAGCTTGCTCCACATGTTGCTATATATTCTTCTATTCAGTTCTCTGGCTTGATTTTGACTGCAAGTCTTATCTATGCCTGACTAGACTCCAGGGCAAGGAGGCACACCTTCTACTTAATCTGTATCCTTCCAAATGTCTACAGAGCTGTCTTGCAACAAATACTTCCCATTTGAGTGAAAAAAAGGAAGAAGTATTACACACACATATAAAAGGAAGATTCCTCTCTCCTCTAGTATTCTATTTATTATACTAAACTGTGTATCTAAATATATGATTTATACAAGACACCACAGTAGTAATGTCTGTAGAATTCAAAATATATACTTCTTAGTTAAAATTGATTTTTCAGCTCAATAATTTTTAAGAATTTCAAAAAACATTTTTCTGTAAGATATATTCTAGTTTATAGGAGTAGAGCCAGGTCTAATCATGCAATATACAGTACATTGAAGAAAGGCAGGACTATTAAATATTCTCTCCCCAATTCTATCATTAGTTCTATAAAAGACAAAGCAAAATCAAGAAAAGTAGATTAACTATGTAATCTGGATAATCCAAACTAAAATATACTCTGGCTAAATCTATACTTAAAAATATTACAAGTAAAATAACTGTACAAATAATTCTGGCTTAAAATTGCTTTTTCTAAAATATCTAATAATTGAGAATTTGTCCTTAATTATCAGTAAAATTATTTCAATTTGCAGTGTAAATATTTTATAATGAATTTAATGGATTTATCATTAAGGCTGCTTATCATCTCAACACTTTTTCTTGATTTAAACATGAACTTACAATAAGTTCAAATTTTTTTCTTTTAATTTGACCTGAGCTACTGTGTAAGCCAGTCTCAAAAAAAAAAAAAAAAAAAGACATGAAATAGAGTTCGTCCATCTCTTTCTAATTTTTCCATAGAATGCCAGAGATGGAATAAACTTTGGAAACCACAGACCAATCTTCTTCCTTCTGAGTGGAGGTAGGAGGTTAGGCTCGGAGAGGCTGAATACTTATCCCTGGACACCCATCCAAAAAACCATGTCAACACATTACAACCAACCAAACCTGTTTTAGATATTTCACCCTAGCATATCAATCATTCACTCATTCATTTTTTAAACCTTTTCTGCTGAAATACAAAACATATGGTTTAATGATTAACCACAGTGCAAAAATGCAACCAATAACCAGATGAAGATATTGAACATAGCAGAAATATCAGAGCTCCATCTCCATGTTCCTTCCAGATCACTACCCGCTCCTTTATCTCCAATAGAAGCCACCATCCTCATTTCTAACATTGTAGTTTTATAATTTTACACAAATAGGATCATGTGTGCGCTTTATTATGTGTCTGCTTTCTTAGGGGATGAGTATCCAAGTTATTGCATGCAGCTGTAGTTTGTTCATTTCTTTTACTGCACAAAATTCTATTGTATTAATATATCACAATTTCTTTACCATTATAATATTGACAGAAAGTTGGGCTTTATTCCCCATTCTTGAGCTATTACAGTGTTTCTGTGGACATTTTTGTCCATGTCTCTGGGCAGACATGTATGAGCATTTATGTTAGTTATATGACTAGAAATGAAATTACTGGGTCATACAGTGACTATGTTCTACTTTAGTAAATATCAGCAGACTGCTTTACAAAGTGGTTAACCAATTCACTGTCCTGTCATCAGTATCTGAGAGTATATTCTTAGATCTTTAAAGAAGCATTTATTACATACCTACTATATTCCAGAAACCATGTTAATTTCTGAGGCTGCAAACATGATTAAGGGAAAAAAAATCTTCTCTTGAGGACTTTTCAATAAAGTAGAGGTGACAGATACATAAACAAATAAATGCAAAAGAAGAAATCCAGTATTTATATTATTATCTGTAATATAAAGATTCTTCAATCTGTTCCTGCCTCTATGGCTTGCATATGATCCACGTGCTTATGCTGCTTTGTGAATGACTAGTGCTGTAAGAGACAGCACAGGCATTAGTGAGTGAGTGGTCAAACCTAGATGCACACTGGAGTCAGAAGTCTTCTTAAAGGGTGACAATGCTGAAATTGGTCTTGAAAGATGGTCTTCTGCCAGGGATACGGATACCAAGGAGGAAAAGGCTTTCTAGGGAGAGGAAAAATTTGTGAGCAAAGTCACAAATTTTATGATAAAATCATAAAGATTTTATCATCATGCCACAGCTATAAACTAGGACAGGAGGTCTGAGATGTAAATTAAAAATGATAAAGATGAAAATATTCCAAAATAAAGGGCAAGACCATGGAGGGTCTTAAGTGCTCTGATAAGTATTGTAGACTATATTTCACAGAGAATGAGGAACCACCAAAGGGTTTTTGGCAGAGGAGTAAAATGATCATACTTGAATTTCAGAAACATCACTATGGTTTTAGAGCACGAATTAGAGGGACACAGTATTAAAGGTCTAACACCCTTAAAGGGCTGCTGTAACAGTTGAAGAGAAAGGTGATGATGATGGCTTACACTGCAACATTTGCAGCAGAGAGGAAAAGAAGAGTGCTCATGATGTTAAAGAGGTAGAATCGACAGCATGTGCCATTATGAGTTTAGATGTGTATTATGAGAAATAAGGAGGTATAATTGATTTTTTTTCTTTGATAACTAGGTGAATGAAGGTGCTGTTTGTCAAGATCAGCTAAGTCATAGGAGAGAAAATACTTAGAAGAAAGGAAATGGTTTCCATTTTGGAAAGATCTAACAGGTAATTTTACAAACATTATCAAACTTTGTGGTATGTTAGATAGCACTAGTTTTCCCTTAATATTCTTTCTTTTAATTATGAAATAAACTATGTTTTAATACATAGTCTCACAATTAAAGATTATATTTCCCAACCTCCCTTGAAGGTAGGTATGCCATCTGATTAGGTTCTGAGCAATGAGATTTGGCCAGAGGTAATGTCTGCAGGTTACATGTCATAGTATTAATATCTTAATACAAATGGTTGGACCTTCCACTTCCTCCTCCCCTCTCATTAGCTGAAAAGGGAATGTAGTGTTGATGACACATTTTGCCATGTGAAAAAGGGTGATATATCCATGAATGACAGAACCAGAAGACTGGAGAAGCATCTTGTAGAATAGAGTTGCTTTATTCCCCTGTATATTATTTTGCACTGTTACTAGAGAAATACATACCTATCTTAATTAAGCTGCTTTCTCTTTTGATTGATTAAAACAATTCAAATTATATCCTAATACATGGAAGCTAGAGATAGCAATGTCTGACATATTCAAGCAATCCAGGGACCATGTTATAGTTTCAATTCCCGTACCTTAGAAATAGAGGTTATCTCTAATGCCAAAATATATGATAAATATATCTACAAAAAGATTTTTGCTATTCTCAAAGACAGCTTTGTTGACTAATATCAGGCTTTTGGATTATCATTATTCTGAAAAGATATGGAATTCCAAAAAGCATAACAGAACGTTTATATGGAAAATTTAAAAAATAGTGGTATATGGAAAATTTAAAAAATAGTGGTTAAAGGCTGAGACTACAAAGAAATTAGTGCCTTAAAGAAAAAGAGTTTATTTCACTTTCATAAAATCACCCCAAGGTAAAGAGTCAAGGTTGATGAGGGTAGGTCAGTCCCAAGAAATCACCAGAATCAATGGAAGGGATTTAGATTCCTTCCATTGTCATCTTCTCCATGGTCACAATGGTTTTCTCAGATTCCAGCCAGTAGGAAGGGAAAGAAGAAAAAGGAAATGTACCCAATGTCTTAGAACATAAACCTCGGAGGTATTATATAACACTTCTGCTCTCATTCCATTACCTTGAACTAACTTATATTGCCACATCCTAACTACAAAGAATTCTGAGAGTCTTGCTTTTTGCCCAGGAAGAAGAACAAAATAGATTTTAATAAACCACAAGCAGCTTCTTCAGCATGATGATAAATGAGAGGTGCAAGAAAGGGGAGAAAATTAATGTCAAAAATTGGTTTTGGTCAGATTATGGAGGATCTTAAAGACTTAAGTCTTTAACCTTAAAGAGTGTCTTTGGGGAGAAAATTAATGTCAAAAATTGGTTTTGGTCAGATTATGGAGGACCTTAAAGACTTAAGTCTCTAACCTTAAAAAGTGTTAAGACACTTTTTAAGCAGCAAGGTTACAACTAATCTGGTTGCATATTCAAAGATTCACTAGAGACGCAATGGTGGTAAAGAGAGCTTTTAGAAGGTCACTCATTCAGATAAGGAGAACATTTCTGTAGTCTGATACAAAGCAATGACCACAACAATAAAAACAGAGGGGCAAAATGTGGGCCATATCTCTTGAGAGAATGTGAAAAGAGTGTTGGGAGAAGGGTAGAGAGAAGAAAAAGTGATGAAAATGATTCAAGATTTTAGTTTAAGAAACTAAGATAACAAACACTGCAGCAAAACTCTGGGAAAATGAAGAGTTAAGTTTAAGACAGGGTACCTGCGGGTAAATGTGGATCATTTAAAATAGAAATGTCCAGAAGGCAACCATAAATATTTGCCTGAATATGCGTCATGACATGGAGCTGGTAATTGATAGAGTTGTGGCTACAGGCGTGAATATACCCGAGGAGCACAGAGCAAGAAGCAACGAGAATGAAGGATGATGCTATAGTCTGTTTATAACCCCCGCCCCAAATTCATATGTTGAAACCTAATCACTGATGTATGTAGGGCTTTGGGAAGTGATTATGTCATGCAGAGCCCTCATGAATGGGATTAGTGTCCTTATAAAAGAGACTACATAGAGCTAGCTAGTCCCTTCCACCAGGCAAGGACACAGTTAGAACGCAACATCTCTGAACCAGGAAGTGAGCCCTCAACAGACACCAAATCTGCTGGTGCCTTAATTTTGGACTTCTCAGCCTCCAGAACTATGAGGAATTAATCTTCGTTGTTTGTATAAGCTACCCAGTTTACGATATTTTGTTACAGCAGCCCAAACAGACTAAGACAAATGAATAGTATGTGAAATGCCAGTTCTTGGAGAATAGCAGAAAAGAAGAATCAGTGAAAAAAACGAAGATACCAGTTGAGGACTTCTGAGGAAAACGTAAAAATGTTGTGAGCAGAAAGTTCACCAAAAAAATGTCCCCTAACCCTCAATAATGTAGTCAGAGTAATAATTTCAGAACTAATTCACATGCATACCTAACCAAAGCAACAAACACTAGTTTGCATTTCATCTTTATGACTTTTTTTTAAAACTTACAGAAGACAAATTTAGTGTAATATATAGCAAAACAGGGAAGTGGTGGCTCATTCAAGAATGCTTCACACTGCTATTAAACAAAAACAAACCCCGCTTCACAAATCAGTCAAAGTCTATTCATAAGCAGGTTTGAACAGATACCCTGGAGGCAAGTGCAAATTGAAAACAGTTCTAGTCAAATCTACTTTGTTTTATACCTCTTGGACATTTCTAAAATACCGGTAGTGTTTCTGGGTCTAGTGCCTTTTTATTTGGTGCTTAATACTGAAGTATTTTTCTTGAATACAAATTATTTATACACAATGTTATATACTGAAACTTTGCATTGGGTATAATAAAAAACATTTATTCTCTTTTTTCTGCAGGTCAGATCATTCACTCAGTTAACAAATACACATTATAGTTACAAAGAAAATTTGTACTTTAAAAAAGCACATCTTTTGTAGCACCTATAATGGAAACTATGGTTACTTGGACAAATAATTAGAGAATCAAAGAAAATTTTATTTTCAATCAAAAGTAGCTGAAATTTTATATCCCAGTTCACAAACATGAACATGAACACTTTCTTTTAGATTTAGTTACACTTTTTTCACTTATGAAATACACAAAATAATTTTATAATTATAATATTTAATTATTAATCAAATATTTAACAGAATGTAAGTATGTGTGTCCATATATATTACACACATTTATATATAAAATATTCAAATATTTTGAAACATTACCTCCCAGTTTCATTCTTTTTTGAAGTACATAAGAAGAGCAAAAATATTTCTTTTATTTTGTGATTTTTACACAAGAAATAATTTCTGAAGAAAACTAAGAAGATACCATGAAATTACAGTATAGTTAAAATTTTGAGCTAGGCAAGATCTTTAGACATTATTGAGTCTAATCCATTCATTCCATAGATGAAGAAATGGAGACACAGAAAGCTTAATTGAATAATCCAGGCCTCCTTAATCCTTTCCAGATTCTCTTTCCAGTATAACACTAAACCTCCTTTACAACAAGAACAAAATAAATTCTGCAGAAGAGTACAAGTTCCATAGAATAACATGATCTTATAAACATAAAACTCCTTATTGATTGTAAAACTCTGATCTCTTCTATAAAATTTATGAAGCGTGATAACAAAAAGATTCTTACAGCCAAGGAGACTGAGGCTTGGAATAAATGACTTACTCAAAGTCACACAGATGGTGAATTCAGAATTGTTTCTGATATGTTGCACCTATATTTGCAAGATGAAATATAAAATGGCTGCTTATACCACCAAACTATGAAAGCGAAGTCAGGGCAGAGAACAAAGACTTACTGGCATTATTGCCTCCCACATGGAATTTTACAAGGTGAGTTTGGCTATTAGATAGCTGGATTACTTTCCGACCACCCTGACAAGTGCTGTATCTACCCAATGGCCTAAACAATTGCCAACTCCATTTCTTTAATTCAACTATAAATGAATACAAAGGTCTTTGACAAGGAATTCTTTTAATTTGTCAAAGTTATAATTAATATTAGGCATTTATATATTTAAGCTATTAAACCATGGTTAATATTTTTATAGATTCTTGATATTGAAAGTCAATATGTTACCTGCTTTGCTGAATTCTTTCTCTTAGATTATGATCAGGTTTCTATGGATATGTGTGCCCATGATGAATGGGTATTAAAAATCTGATTTATCAGCTAAAATGTAACGAAGGCTTTCTTTAGAGATAGTAATATAATGAGTCCCCTCCTTCCTCAAAAAAAAGCTTAAATAGTTAAAAGTTACGGATGTCAACTGCAATATAAAACAAAACATCCATAGAGTTTATTTAATTTTCAGAATTAAAAATTTCTCTCACAACACAAATAAGTGGGTGAACCCAAGAAATTGTTTCCTCATAGTAATAACGGTACATTGACATGGCTATTTACATGTACTTTTTTAGTTTATCTCTTCAATAACTCTATGAAGTAGTTACTCTTATAGATCCCAAAAACAAAAGAGGAAAATGAAATGCAGAAACATAAAGCAATTTGACTGAGCTTACCTGGCAAGGAAGACCCCCAAAGCCCATGTATTTTACCATAAAGCTATACTTCCTCTCTAGCTAGACACTAGCTACAGAAAGAAGCTAAGCATGTTCTAAGAATAAATCAAATGTACTACAAAAAATAATTATATGTATTTTACCTGAAAATCAGTGACCTGAGTGAATTCTGACTATAGCACAGTAAATTTCTTCATTATTAAAAACTACAAAATAAATTATGCTTTATATTTCAATAAAAAAAGAATAGGCCAATTAGCAAAATACTATTTTCTAATTACCTCCTAACTACCTCTACTACCAAATAGATATTCCCAGAACAAGGAAATAATCAAAAAATGTTACTGAAATAACAATATAGATGCTGACTCCTTTGCACTACAATCCATACACGTTTAGAAAAGTGAACCCTCGCAGCCTTCATTAAGACACTGTTTTTTATGACTTTAGTACATCATTCTAAAATCTGGGTTGTTTTCTACCTGCTCCAAAATTGGTCAGAAGCTATATTCAGGGAAATTCTGGAATTAGGCACCCGACAAAGAGATAACTGAAAAAATTATAAGAAGCTTACAATATAAATCTGAAAGTTTACTATCTATGTGGTTTTCAGGTTTGGATAGAGTTCTACAAAAATCAATAGGCACCAAAAATTTATTAAAACCCAACAAAATTTTCACATGTAAAACAGCTCATTCCCCAACAATTCACAGCATATACAGATGAGACTTAATCCAGGTAAGGATTTATTCTCATAGCCTCACTACAAGCTTTCCAATTCTCATTTCCAAAGATATTTTGTTCTTAGAATATACATAGCATTAATTTAAAAATAAAATAATGCTCAACAGCTGAGAAGCTTAGAAACTTGTTTGACTATTTAAATAAGTTGTCTATCAACTAAGAATATTTAAATTTTTCAAACAGGCAACCTCTTTACAAATGAAAGAAAATCAAGTTGTTGGAAAGTTTGTTCTGATTTTTAAAAAGGAAATATTTAGACAGATGTCTCTCTAATAAAGATTTCAGGGTCGAAACCCTGAGATAAATTAATGGGCACAGCATAATAGTCACATATCTTGAAACAAAACTGCTCAACAATATATCAATTACTAAAATTCATCAATATAAGGCAAAATTTAAAAACAAAACCATGGAATAATGCCCACAAAGTTATAATAGAGGAATCTGAGTTTCTCATAAGTGGTGCACACTATGTGGTCTCCTGTAGTAAGAAGGCATATCATAGTTAATCAAATAAGAAATTTTCCTCATTTTTTTAAATATGTCCAGTGATCAACTTCTTTCCATCTGATACCTGGATGGAAGCAGAATAGAGAGACCAGAGCAGGGAAATACATGGAATTGTGCCCTCTAGGAACTTAATCCTAAAACAAATAACTTTGGTATCACAGGGCTTCTAATATTTCAAGGACTTTCATATGGAAAAAGAGCTAGATGCATTCAACATCTGGCATAATGCCTAACACTATAGGTACCGGTTAAATATTTACTCTATGACTGAGGGAATGAATTAATTAATGCACAAATCACTTGATGATTATCTCCAGAACCAGAAAATTATTCTAGAATCACAGAATTAAGTGCAAGTTATAGGAAGACAGCATTTTGTTTTTATGTATAAAAAAATTCATAAATTATAACTATCCAACAATGGAAATAGGCTGTCTCTTAAGGCAGAATATGCCCTGTAGCTATTCCCATTTCCTCTGGATGTCTGAGATGGAACTACCCTTTAGATGGGCCAAAAAACGAGCTGATTTTTAAAAATCTTTAGGATGTTGTGATTTCCTTACCTCTTTGAGATTCTCTATTGTGTTCTCTAATTTCTCCATTTAAGATAAAAATTTGCGGTATTTTTGCCCTTCCCTGAAATTCCATTCTTATTTCTATCCTCGCTTGTGAACAAATACTATTACGACAGAATAGTTCATCAGTCGCCCATTCATTTAATCTTACCACTCCACTGCACAGTCATATTCCAATCCTGGTGAACAGGAGTGGAAGAGAAGTGAAGTACAAACACTATTTATATATGTGTGGGGGTGTGTGAGTCTGGGTGTGTGGATTCTTCTCTGATATATTTTGCAATGATACTAGCACATTTTTTATGACTTCTAAAGATGATTATTTGAGTGATATCACTAATTTCCTGATTCTGTTCCTTACATTTATCTTGATAGACTGGGGAGGGGGGTGTCAACGAAGTAAAATTTATGACCCTATCTTAACTTTCCTCAGTTGAATAGATGGTGTCAAAATGTGAATGTAGTTATTATGTGGGGAATTAAAGAATCTAAATTATTCATCAAATCTAGGGATCTTTTGGAGGAGTCTTTAGGGTTTTCTAGGTGTAAGTCCTCTTTTCCAACATGAAGGCCTTTTATTTCTTTCTCTTGCCTCATTGCTCTGGCTAGGACTTCCAGTATTATGTTGAATAGAAGTGGTGAAAATGGGCACCCTTGTCTTGTTCCAGTTCTTAGGGGGAATACTTTCAAGTTTTCCCCATTCAGTATGATGTTGGATACAGGTTTGTTATATATGGCCTTATTATCTTGAGGTATCTTCCTTCTATGCCTTGTTTGTTGAGGGTTTTTATAATGAAGGGATACTGGATTTTATTAAATGCTTTTTTTTCCTCTATTGAGACGATCATATGGTTTTTACTATTAATTTTGTTTATGTGGTGAATCACATTTGTTGACTGGCATATGTTGAACCATCCTTGGATCTATGGGATAAAACCCACTTGATCGTGGTATACTATCTTATACTGTGGTATACTATCTTTTGAGGTGCTGATGGAATCAATTTGGTAGTATTTTGCTGAGGATTTTCTGTGTCTATGTTCATGAGTAATATTGGTCTGTAGTTTTCTTTTTGTGTTTCCTGGCTTTGGTATCAGAATGATACTAGTTTCAAAGAATGAATTAGGCAAGATCCTCTCCCTCTCAATCTTTTGGAACAGTTTCAGTAAGATTGGTATCAGTTCTTACTTATACATCTGATAGAATTTGCCTGTGAATCCATCTGGTCCTGGGCTTTTTTTTTTATTGTTGGGAGATTTTTTTATTACTGATTCAATCTCACTATTAATTATTAGTCTATTCAGGTTTCTATTTCTTCCTAATTCAAGCTTGGGAAGTTCAATAAACTCCCAGGTTACCAAATGGATGTACATAAACCACTAGCCTCTCTGTACAGCAATAACAACCAAGCTGAAAACCAAATCGAGACTGAATTCGATTTACAATAGCTGCAAAATAAATCAAATAGCTAAGAATATATATAACCAAGGAGGTGAAACATCTGTTCAAGGAAAACCATAAAACACTGATGAAAGAAATTATAGATGACACAAACAAATGGAAAAAATATCCCATGCTTATGGACTGGAAGAATCAATATTGCTAAAGAAATCTATAGATTCAATGCAATTTCTATTAAAATATCAATGTCATTTTTCTCAGAATTAGAAAAATCAATCCTAAAACTTATAGGGAACCAAAAAAGAGCCTAAATATCCAAAGCAATCCTAAGAAAAAAAGAACACAACTGGAGGCAACACATTACCTGATTTTACATTATATTACAATGCTATAGTCACCAAAACAGCATGTTACTGATATAAAAACAGACACATAGATCAACTGAACAGAATAGGGAACCCAGAAATAAAGCCATATACCAAAACCAACTGATCTTCAACAAAGCAGACAAAAACATATACTGGGGAAAGAAAACTCTCTTCAATAAAAGGTTCTGAGAAAATTGGATAATCATATGTAGAAAAATAAAACTAAATCCCTATCTCTCATCACATATAAAAATGAATTTGAGTTGCATTAAAGATTTAAACTCACAAAAATTCTAGAATAAAGACCTGAAACCATAAAAATTCTTGCATAAAATATAGGAAAAACTCTTCTGGACATTGGCCTAGGCAAAGAATACATGACTAAAATTCTTCGTGTATTTTTTTTCTGCATGGCCAAAAAAAAAAAAAAAAAAATCAACAGGGTAAATAGGCAACTTACAGGTTGGGAGAAAATATTTGCAAACTATGCATCTGACAAAGAACTAATATCCAGAATCTATAAGCAACTTAAACAACTCAGTAAGAAAAAACAAATAGCCCTAATAAAAAAGTGAGCAAATGACATAAACAGGCATTTTTCAAAAGAAGATATATAAATGTCTAACAAACATATGAAGAAATGATAGACATCCCTAATCGTCAGAGAAATGCAAATTAAAACCACACTGAGATACCATCTGACTCCAGACAGAATGGTCGTTATTAAAAAGTCAAAAAACAGTAGATGCTGGTGAGGATTTGGTGAAATGGGAATGCTTATACACTTTTGTGGGAATGTAAATTAGTATAATTTCTACAGAAAACAGTATGGCGATTTCTCAAAGAACTAAAAGCAGATCTACCACTCATTCAATCCAGCAATCCCACTACTGGACATTTACCTGAAGGAAAATAAGTCATTATGTCAAAAAGATACCTGCATTCATATGTTTATCAAAGCACAATTCACAATTGCAACGATATGGAATCAACCTAAGTGTCCATCAACTGATAAGTGTTTAAAGAAAATGTGGTATATATACACCATGGAATAATAATAAGCCATAAAAAAGAATGAAATAATGTCTTTTACAGTAACTTGGATGGAACTGGAGGCCATTATTTTAAGTAATGTAACTCAGGAATGGAAAATCAAATTCTGCATGGTCTCACTTATAAGTGGGATCTAAGCTATGGGCATGCATAGTCATACAGAATGGAAAAACAAATGTTGGAGACTCAAAAGGAGGGACAGAGAGAGAGTTTAGGGATGAAAAATTACCTACTGGATACTATGTACACTATTTGGTTGACTTCAGCTCTATAAAATATATCCATATAACAAAACTCCACTTGTACTCCCTATATGTATTTAAACTAAAATATTTTTTTATAAAAGAATCTAAATTATTCTCCATATTCTTAATTTGGATATAATGGAGAAAACAATGATTATGTTGACTGGGTGGTTGGAAGCGAGAATGAGAATTAAGGAACTTTAGTTTCAGACCTGACACTTACCATTCTATGCCAGATTTCTCACATGTAACACAGGTAACAGTGGCAGCTATTTATTCTCTGCTATATCCTAATTTTTTGTGCATTTGAAAATGAAATAATAGCACTGGAATTATTTTATTCATAATGCCATATACAAATATCAAGTACCACTGAATATAGGTATAAGTTTAAGATCCATACATAGTTAAAGGAATATATACCAATCATTAGCCCAATTAAAAACCTGTCAATGCTATAAAGTACCATTTATTAATAGAAACAAAGGCTCTATTACCAGTATTCCAAAAATAAAGCACATGTACCGCCAGCATTGTTATTGTCACTGACTTTATGTACTTATTTTTAAACTGCTTTCCAGAGACAAATCTTTATACTCTAGAAATGTATAAACTCTGTATCACACAGAACAGCCCTTATGTAAATTTTATTTCATATTGATTTTTTTCTTTCCATCATATTCATTGCAAAGTCAAGTCACACATAGAAAATCAATAATTGAACATTAAGGAAGCGCTATTCATACAAAGGGCACACTACTATTTTGCATATCTATTATTTCTATTTTATTTTCCACATTCTGTAATGCTACAAGTTGAAAATAAAATGGATAACTGTATAAATTAAAGTTAATATTCTCCTGCTTTTTGAAAGAGCAAAAGCATATTAAGTCCAGGCAGGATCTTTTTTCTTTTTCTTTTTCTCATGCTAGCCAGGTTCTTTATCAATATCAATGGCTTAAGACCATATTATCCCATGGCTGCCATTGAAATGAATGGCACTACGGCATCCTGTTATGAAAGGGCATTTGATGATTTGGCAGGTGAGAGATTATTAAATCTTGAATTTGAAATGCTGGGCATTATTAAACTACATACTTCAAACAACTATGGAATCCACTCAAACTATATTTCCCTTCAGGAGATAAAATACCATGTAGGTTTTAATGTTCAAGTGTTTTCAGAGGCTTTGAAAACTGAACACCTGCAGTTATTCACACATGAACCTTGCCTTTGCAATACAAATATTACAATGACAATGTCTGTAAAAATAATATATTTATTAAACCATAATTAATCACTTTTGTTAAACCATAGGTAATTACTTTTGGAGTTTTGCATTGAAAGATACATTGCAGTTAATATTAGCTGTTCCACATATAGAAAATAAAAATTTCATATAGGTCTTTCAATTAATGTTAAGAATCATGAATAAGGATAGTATTTTTTCTCAATATTAAATATATTTGATAAATATTTGGAAAAATGTGAAAATTAAGAAGCTGTAAATTTTTAGCAAGTATCATATACATAGAAACAATCTTAAGAGAATTCATGTACATGCTTTTCATATCCTACCCTGAGAAAGAAAAATATGTGCAGATGTATACATATATCAGTTTATGATAAATGTTACTGATACTAAGAATATGTATCACATATAATTCACAATTATAAATTTTACAATAAGGGGCTATGTACATTCTATATAGCATATAGGAACTGATTTGCTTGGATCAATAGCTGTATTAGGGTTCTCCAGAGAAATACAACTAACAGGATATGCATACATATTTAGAGAGACAGTGAAAGAGAGAGAGGGAGGGGGAGAGGGAGAGTCAGCTGGCAGATTCCCTCTTCTTTAGGGAAGGTCAATCTTTCTCAACTAAAGCCTTCAACTGATTGGATGAGGCCCACCCACATAATGGAAAGTAATCTGCTTTACTCATTCAACTGATTTACGTGTTAATCGCATCTAAAATACACCTTTACAGAAACATCTAAAATAATATTTGACCAAATACTTAGGTACTGTTGTCTAGCTTACTTGACACGTACAATTAACAACTACAGCAGCCAAACTATAGTTGCAACTGAACAGGGTATTTCTGCCATGAACATCAGTTGATATTTTCTCTTATTTTAAAGAATACTAAGAAAATGAAATGAAGTAAAGGTGTCAGAATGACGTGAATGATGTTTTTGCCAAACTGGAAAATAGTTTCCAAATACTAAAAAAGTATTTGCTCAATTTTTGTGCTATTAAACAATGTAAAGCCTATAGCTATATTGTAATTTTAAATTTAATCTGCATTAAGAACATTTTCTCCAGCACTTTCTTTTTTTTTTTTTCAATTAAGCAGGAAGATTTTTCTTTTTTTTTTCTTTTTTATTTTTTTATTTCTGCATATTATGGGGGTATAACTGTTTAGGTTTTATATGTTGTCCTTGCCCACGCCCCCCAGTCAGAACTTCAAGCGTGTCCATCCTTCAGATGGTGTGCATCACACTCATTATGTATGTATACACCCGTTCCTTCTCCCCTCTCCCATCTGCCTGACACCCGATAAATGTTATTCCTATATGTGTCTCCAGCACTTTCTTAAATCTAGTCGATCAGCAAAATAATACACTCAACTCTTATTTGTAGTATTTGCTCATTTCCATAGTGTAGATACATCTACCTTGCCCCATTTCAAGCTAACAATGTGATGTCACTTGAATGAAGCTGGGACAAGTGTGCAGTTATACAACCCACTGATAGAACAGATAAAAATATCCTCAAGAGCACAGATAGTATTAAAACATAGTAACATAATTAGGACATCATAATTTTTGAGTTTGGTTGTTTTCAATATGATCTGTTTAATTATATGTTTATATAATTTAATATTTAATAATGGCTATGTTTAACAATTAGTGTATAAAGATTCCTAAAAAATTTAATTAGCAGCTCACATACCTGGTCCAGCTGGCTCCCACAGCAGCCCTACTTTTCCTAAACATTGCTGGTGGATAAAATTTTACAAAGAGAACTTAATTCACTTGAAATTAAGGATTAACATTAATAAAATATAATGAAATCCTTCTG
>CAUYSK010017574.1:0-39610 GCA_963575035.1 Avahi laniger
TATAAGGGCCATCTGCATTAGAATCGCCTGGAAATATCTGATAAAAATTCAGATTCTCGGCTGGGCGCGGTGGCTCACGCCTGTAATCCTAGCTTTCTGGGAGGCCGAGGCGGGCGGATTGTTTGAGCTCAGGAGTTCGAAACCAGCCTGAACAAGAGCGAGATCCACTCTCTACTAAAAATAGAAAGAAATTAATTGGACAACTAAAAATATATAGAAAAATTAGCCGGGCATGGTGGTGCATGCCTGTAGTCCCAGCTACTTGGGAGGCTGAGGCAGGAGGATCGCTTGAGCCCAGGAGTCTGAGGTTGCTGTGAGCTAGGATGGCGCCACGGCACTCATTCTAGCCCGGGCAAAAGTGTGAGACTATGTCTCAGAAAAAAAAAAAAAAAAAATTCAGATTCTCAGGACAAGCTTCCAGAAAACCAAAGGAGAAGTTCTAAGAATCTGCAATTTCAGAAAGTTCCCAGGCATTCTGGTACACAGCCAGGCATTAGAACCACAAAACCTTGTGGCTGAGGGAGCCCGTGTACCTGCTGCCGGGAAAGGAATGAGGAAAGGAGGAGGAAGACAAAATGGAAGGGTGTTTGTGTGATGTTCCTGGTTGTAACTAAAAGATAGTCTTCTGGAAAAGCATTATTCATCATGGTAGTTAAATGCCAAGGGACCACGAGCTTTGTGCCGCAGGGATTTTGTGAGCATGCGCGGGACCCACCAATGCGTAATTGGGTAGGCAAGGAAATTCACCTGAGTTCTAAACAACTGACTTACAAATGAAGGTAGAAGTTATCTTTAGTTCTCTAGTCTCAGATTTCTGACCTTGGAAAAGTTGGAACTGCTGCTGCAAGATGGTCTGGCCTTGTCTTGTGTCCCAGGTGATTGATTATTAGATTTCTCCCTCATTTTGAGACAAAGTTCTTACCTCTTCCGGTTTTCTTCTCTCCGTCTGTCCTCCCCGCGGTTCCCCCCTTCCAACTCTTTCTCATTCTTCCCCTCTTCCTTTAAAGTAGCTGCTTGCCAACACGGGGTTATTCCTTCAAATGAAGGATCTTTTTTTTTTTTTTTTTTTTTGAGACAGAGTCTGGCTCTGTTGCCCGGGCTAGAGTGCCGTGGCATCATCCTAGCTCACAGCAACTTCAAACTCCTGGGCTCAAGTGATCCTCCTGCCTCAGCCTCCCGAGTAGCTGGGACTACAGGCATGTGCCACCATGCCCGGCTAATTTTTTCTATATATATTTTTAGTTGTCCAGATAATTTCTTTCTATTTTTAGTAGAGTCAGGGTCTCGCTTTTGCTCAGGCTGGGAAATGAACTATCTTATTTATGCTTCACAATAGCTCTGTAAGATTGGTGCTGTGATTACCCACATGTTACAGATGAAGAAGGGCCGGAGCTCCAATAGATTAAGTGATTTGCTGCTACAGGACACCCTGCTAAGTGGCGCTACTCCTACCTTGTTCCTAGTCCTGACCCCTAAGGTCCTGCCAGGTCTCCTATCCAGAACACCAGTTCCTCCAGCCCTAGGGTCCTCCATTGCTTTCCCAAGGTCTCCCCACAGACTTGAATCTTGCCCTGGAACCCCAGCCTGGAGGTTGGTGCACAGCTGCCTGTTGGCAGATGTCCCTGCTGTTGGCTGACTGCCTCTCTGGGTCTCAGAACACCATCTGCGCCTAGATTTCTCTCGCTATGTGTGAGTTACATCTTGTGAAGCCAGGAGCACCAGATCCCTGCCCAGTCTTCTACGGCTGGTCTAGGGTGCTGAGCACGAGCCAGAAAAACGCATGCTGTTTACTACTTGAAAGGACTTTTGACTCTGCAGTGAGCTTTCTTTCCCCAGTCTCATACTGTTCCCTAATTGGCCTTCCAAAGATGAGGAGTTGATCAAGAAGTTATTTTAGTCCAATTATTAGGAATTATCCCTTTGGTCCTTCCCCCACCTAAAAGCTCCAACCACCGCTAGAGCTGCAGTCCCCCTTTCTGTTTCCCAGGCTAGAGGTGTCCACACTGTGGCCCGTGTAACTCTGGTCTGTGAAAACTCATCACGTGGTACACAGACAAGCATTGTTTTAGGGGTATCCATTTCCAGATCCCCAACTTTTATAGCTACTTTTCCCTAAAGCCAATTTGCCAGAGGATGAATTTATATCAGACATTCTCCCATTTCATACCTTTACCTGCCCCCAAACATACTGTGATGTTTTTCCCTGGGTAAGAGAAAAAGACCTGGGCAACAACAACAAAAAGGACTAAAATATTGATTTGTGGGAAACTTTGATGATTAAGAAGGCAACTTAACCCATAGATCTTCCTGGTGTTCCTTGTCTTATAAGTATTTCCGTTAGGGGAGAAAAAACGATATTTTGACTCCTTTTAGGAGGTTCTGAATTAAAGTATAAGGTAAACACAATGGTGGTTGTACAGGCACTTTTTATTTAATAACTTTGCCTTTTCCATCTGTTCTTAAATAATGCATTGTTTCAGAAAGGAGAGTACTGTGACAGTGAAGATAAGTGACCTACAGTAAGAAAACTGATTGATTCAAACACCTTTTCTCATGTGTTTTAAACTAAGCAGTTCTTTTTAGCTTTTCTCAATACTACTCATCCCTAGCATAAGTCATGAACTAGAATGAAAAAGACTACAGAGAAGCCAAATCAGATAAAATTAGCGATGCTGATTTTTTTCTGTGCAAAGGGAAGATTTTCTAGTACTACCGAGTTTTCAAAATACATTAGAGAAAATCTTCAGTGTTAAACTTATTTTTTTTTAAATTCAGTTAGTTATACAATAAGGTAGTTAGAATCTGTTTATTAAACCATACAAAATATCTATCTTATCCATGGTCAGTTGCCATCTTATTTTATTTTACAAAATGACTAATATTTTCTACTTCCTATTAACAAAAAATTAAATTATATGCTAGTCCCAATCACTTTAAAAGAGTATATATCTTTCTCTTTCCTTCAATATATAAAAAATTTTTTATTATGATTGCTAACCAAACTAATCAAATCATTTATGATTTTTAGAATTGATTTGTATTTATTTATTCTCAAAAGTTCAACACCAGAGTTTAACATACACACAATTTATTGAAAGAATGTCATATTACACCTTTTAGTACTTCTCTTGTTTCACAAATATTTATAACCCAAAATACATGTTACATTATATTAAGTAATAAGAAAAATATATTGGTTTTCTATTAATTTTCATAAATTATTAACAATTAGTAAATTAATTATATTTGATCTACCTCATTGAAATCTTGACTACATTTAATAATCCATCTTAAAAGATGCATTCTTTTATATTTTTAGTTTTCCTCAAAATGCATATTAATATTTTTTGGATGGAAAAATAAAGTCAGAATTTTTATTACAGAATAAGTCTAATCTGCCTATTGGCTTGACAATAGGACTTTCATAATTAGATTACATGGTGGAATTTTTCCATAAAAATTTTCAACTCTAACATTTGGAGAAAAGTATATGTAAGCATGTAATGAAGTAAAAGCATTTTATTAAAAAGGTATTTTATTGGCAAAGGTATACTGAATTTAAAGCATTCTAAATTTTTCCAATTATTTCTCTATAATAGTACATGGGGCTAAACAAAGTGCCTTTAAGTGAAGAGTAATGGGTAAAAGTAATAGTGACATAATATGATTTTTATACTCCCCAGAAATTGAGAAAATAAATAACTTAAATGACTGTGTGAAAAACCTTTCACAAGTCAGGTGATTCCCAATACTTTTCTTTCAATAAAATTGATGGAGACCTAGTTATAATTTGTCAGTCAGTGATCAAAAATAGTTTTGGATAATAGACAACCATAATTTACATAGCATAACTTTTATGATTTTAAAGTGTACAGTTGAATGCTTTTAGTCTGCACCCAGAGTTGTATAACCACCACAACAAACAATTCGAGAACAGTTTTATGAATTAAGAAAAGAAACCTAGTACGCCTTGGCTGTGGTCCCCATCCCCCTGACTCTCTCCTCCACCCCATCACCTGGCAACCATTAATCTGATTCCTGTCCCTATTGATTTGCCTATTGGGGACATTTCGTATAAATAGAATCTTACAATATCTGGTCCTTTATGACTGACTTCTTTCACTTAGCGTACTGTTTTCAAGGTTCATCCATGTTACAGCATGTATCAATATTTATTTTTATTGCTGAATAAAAATGTGGTATGGATACACCACATTTTATCTATTTTTCAGTTGATGGACATTAGTTCCACTTCTTGGTTATCATAAATAATACTGTATTGAACATTCATGTTCCGGTTTTTGTATGAACCTAAGTTTTCATTTCCCTTAGGTATTTACCTAGAAGTGGAATTGCTGGGTCATGTGGTAATACTGTGTTTAACCATTTGAAGCAATGCCAGATCACTTTCCAAAGAGACTGCACCATTTTACATTCCCACCAGCAGTGAATGAAGGGGTTCCAATTTCTCCACATCCTTGCCAATATTTGAAGTTATGTATCTTTTTTAATATAGCCATCCTAGGAGTTGTGAAGTGCTATCTCACTGTGGTTTTCATCTACATTTCCTTGATGGCCAATGATGTTGAGCATCTTTTCATGGGCTTATTGGCCATTCGTGTATCTCCTTTGGAGAAATGTCTATTCAGATCCTTTGCCCATTTTAAAAATTAGGTTATCTTTTTATTATTGAGTTGTAAGAGTTATTTATGTAGTCTAGATACATGACCTTCATCAGATATATGATTTGAAAAAATTTTCTCCCAACTATGTAATTTTTGACATGTAACTCAAAAAGAGTTCAAAGAATTGAACGGCATTGCTGTAACAAAACTCTTTCCAATCCCACCTATTTATGTAAATGAGGTTTCCTAGCCCTAACATTTACAAAATAAAATATCAGAATAGAATTGATCCTGAATCCTGCTTAATTCTAGCAATAAGTGATTATTTGTTTTTGGATACAGGGTAATATAAAGGCCTAGTCTTGTTCATCTCCAATAAAAATTTTCATTAAAAATTTACCTTTTATGTTTAATAATTTTATATGCATTTCTAATATATTTTTTTGTTTCACCTATTGTGAACTAATAATTGTAATGATCAGTTAATCTAGAAGAAACTTTTAAAAATTAGAGCTTTATGGCCTTAGTATATTAAACAAATTGTCAAATTTTAATTTTTATATATATTTTGTTTCAAATAATATTATAAGGGGCATCGAAAGATTCTCAGAGGCTGGGCACAATGGCTCATGCCTGTAATCCTAGCACTTTGGGAGGCCAAGGCAGGAGGATCGTTTGAGGCTAGGAGTTTGAGACTAGTCTGAGCAAGAGTGAGACCTCCATCTCTACAAAAAAATAGAAAAATTAGCCAGACATGGTGGTGCCCGCTTGTAGTCCTACCTATTTGGGAGGCTGGGGCAGGAGGATGTCTTGAGCCCAGGAGTTGGAGGTGAGCTATGATGAGGCCACTGCATTCCAGCCTGGCTGACAGAGTGAGACCCTATCTCAAAAAAGAAAAAAAATCTCAAGCATAAAAATATTTACAATAAATGTTAATATTTACAAGGTACTAGAATTCAGACTCTGAAATATTTAAACTTACATTGAAATTCTGCAAGGGGGTGCCAGTTTTTCAAAACTCTTTACAAGGGTATACAAACAAAGAAGTTTGAAAATCGTTTTTCTAGCAGTCTACTTTTTTCTGTCCTTAATTCCCAACAGAATGCTCTTTCTTGTATGTGTGTGGGGAGAGTCAGGCTAAGTAGTCGTAAATTTTCCTAGAGCAGGTGGGTGTTCTCGACCTGGGTTTCTGATGGTTGTTGCCTTCTGAAATTGCATGTAAAATTCAGCGTTTCCATGGGTACATGTCCCCTCCTCCAGCAGATCCACAATGTTCATCTGATTTTTAATAAGCTCTGTGACCTAAAAAGTTTAGAACTACGATGTGTAACCACTCCCTCCTCTCATCTATTACAACACCTCACATCTCATGCTAGGCCTTTCTCTTGGATACCAATTACTAACCTGTTGCCTTTACCATACTGGTATTATCATCTGCCTGTTGGACATCAGCTGCAGTTGTGTGCATTTTCCCAATGATAGCCCCATTCCAGGTATTAGGGCAAATTTCAGATTTCAGTCTTTGCATTATGCTCTAATGGTGTAGAGTTAAACAAATCTGGATTTGTCTTTCTTTTGAGCCGATTCAACACATTTTTAAAGTACACCTCCTAACGTGTCAGGTACTGTTCTAAGGACTAGGAATAAAATGGCACACAAAGTCCCTTCCCTCCTGGTGCTACTCTTCTAGAGGAGGGGGACTGAGGAAAAATAAGAAGCAAACATGATTATTTTGGGCAGAGGTAAAATGAAACAGAGCGATGTGATAGTGAGTGTTATAAAGAGGCGGGGTCCCTTAGAGGTGGTCAATATGATTCTTAAAGGAGCTGAAGCCTGGAGAGTGAGAAGAAAGTAGCCAGCAAGTGAACGTAGCTGGTGCAAAGGCCACCAGCAGGAAGGAGGTTGGTGTTTCTGGGGACTTTCCAAGCCAGGGCTTGGCGAGTACTGGGCAGGAGGAGAGGTGAGACTTGAGAGGCATTTTGCCCCAAGTACAATGATAAGCCACTGATGTGTTTTAAGCAGAAGAGTAAAATGATCTGGTTTATATTTTAAAACCAAAACCACTCTGGCTACTGTGATAAAAATGGATTGTATGGGGTTGGAGAAAAGGGATCAAGAGAAGAAGCAAAGAATCCAGTTATGCTACTGTGGTAGTGGCCAGAGATTATGATGACTTGGACTAGGGGAGAGATGGTATAAAGTGGGAAAAGTCAAGATATACTTTGGAGATGGAGCTGCCAGGACTTGTTAATGATTTGGATATGAGTTGTGAGGAAAAGAGAAGAATCAAAGATGACTCCTAGGAACGTAGTTGTGAGCAATAGGGTGACCGATGTGGTAGATTTAAAGATACTGTTTGGGAACACTTGAAACAACAATTAAATAGCTAAGTGACAAGTAGAGTAGGTATTAGATATATGAGCCTGGAATTCAGGAGTGAAGTCAGAGCTAGAGATAAGAATTTGGGAGTCAGAAACATATGGATGGTACTTAAAATCTTTGTGGTAGGCCGAATAATGAGTCCCCAGATATGTCTATGTCCCAGTCCTTGGAACCTATAAATATGGCAAAGGCAACTTTGCAAACATGATTAATTAAGTTAAGAATCTTGAGAAGGGGAGGTCATCCTGGGATGTCTCGGTGGGCCCCACGTAGTCACAATAGTCCTCGTACGAGGGAGGCCAGAGGAGTTAGAGTTGGAGAAGGTGACGTGATGACAGAAGCAGAGACTGGAATGATGCACTTTGAAGATGGAGGACGGGGTTACAAGCCAAAGAATGCAGGTGGCCACTCAGAGCTGAAAAGGGCCAGGAAATGGATTCTCCCCTCAGAGCTTCCATAAGGGATCAGCCCTGCTGAAACCCAGTGAGACCCATTTTGGACTTCTGACCTCCAGAAATGTAAGAGAATAAGTTTGAATTGTTTTGAGCCACTAAGTCTGTGGCAGCTGGTTACAACAGCAAAAGGAAACTAATACAGAAGGGGATCAGATCACCCAGAAAGAGCGTGGATAAAGAAGAGAAGGGGCCTCAAAATGGAGTCCTAGAGCATTCCAAAATCAAAGAGTGAAGTCCAGGAGGATAAGCCAGTGAAGAGTACCAACGTCTAGGAGGAAAACTAAGAAAATGCAGTATGATGGAAACCAAAGGAAGAGTTTTGAGGCAAAGTGGTCAACTGTGCTGAATGCTTCTGAGAAGCAGATTAAGATGAGGGTGAAGAAATGGCCATTGCATTTGGCAAGATAGTGCTTGTCTGACCTTGTCAAGAGAAGTTCCAGTGGAGAGTGTATTTAGGAAGGTTCTTAAGATTAGTTGGAAAGAGAATAGGAAATGAGGACATGGGAATTGTGCATCCAGACAACTTGTTTGAGTAGTTTCCTAAGAAGAAGAATGGAGAAATGGGGGAGGATTTGCAGCCAGGAAAATTTTGTGGTTATTTTGTTTTTAAAATGGGAAATAGTAGTGCATGTTTGTATGCCAATGCCCATGGGAAAGGTCCAATAGAAAAGGAAAAGAATGGTGCAACACAAAGAGTGAATAGCTTCAGGAATCTTTAATTAGTAAAGAGAGGTTTACTTACCCTGGCCTTTAATAGGAGCGGACTCTTTTCCCACTGTTACAGAAGAAAGGCAGAGATTACGGCTTGATAGATTTGATGACATGAAGATGAGTCAGTTTTTGATTGCTTCTACTTTCTAATTAAAGTATGAAGAGAGATAGGAGATTTCCTAGAAACACATAGTTGTGAATCTAGAGTGAGACCAATCAGCATGTTTGTGCAGTTTTCTCCTGTGGAGTTCAGTGCAGGTATGAAGTAAGTGAAAAGTTGGAATGGTCAGGATTGGGGGTTTGCCTGCCAAGAATGAGAGAGGGACAAGGATGCTAAGGGTGTTTGCAAGAGGCTGTTGTGATAATGGACTATGGGAGTTAAGCAGTGAAAGGAGGGAAGAGAGAACATGAAGGAGATAACCCTGTATGGTGGTTACTGGGTGCTAGGCCTTGTTTTTATCTCATTACATACAATACCATGTAATCTTATGACTGCATTGGGTAGTGGAAACTGTTATGGTCAGTGAATCAGAAGTCTTCCAGCAGGCCCAGGAATCATTGGGATGTGAATATTTGAATAAATGAACCTGGAGGTCAGGAGACAGACTTGGTTGAATCCAACCTCTGTCACCTGTTATAACTGTGTGACTGTAGGAAAGGCACTTTGTCTCTCTTTCTATGGCATAAACTGATAGCAATCTTTCTCTTTCTTTTTGTATCCAGTTGTGTTTTTGTTACCTGCAACTAAGGGTCCAGACAGATACAATTGTAATTATACAATTATGAGGATACAATGTTGCAGTATGTGCCTCACAGTGAGTGTTCTATAATTACTAGCTCTCATCTCTTTCCCCTTCCAGTAATGATCCCCAAGGGCAGTAGATGTCTCTTATGTCATTCGAGAAGCCTGATCCTGTGCTGGGTACAATACAGATGAACTCTGAGAATATAACAGTTCTCTATCACGGAATAGTTAAAATTCAAGCTCTGCACATCTTTTTTAACATGTCACCTGCCAATATTTCCAGCTCCGTCTCCTGACCTTCCTTCCTCTGCAAACTTTGCCCTCCAGCTACTGGAAGTTCCACTAGGCATTCTCCAATTTCTAATCTCTTACACATGCTGTTTCCTCTCTTTGGACCTACCACTCCCAAACTCCAGACGAGTTCTTCCTCCTCCAGAAAACCTTCCCTGACTTACCACCCAGACACAGGTCAGGGTCTCTGGTTCTCACGGCACTTCCTAGTAACTCCATTATGACAACTGCCACACTGTATTGTTATTGATGGTTTCTTTGAGTGCCCATCCAACCTGAGGATGATGTAGCAGGTTCCCAGAATGTATCCCTTCCTACCAAGAACAAGGTGCATCAGGCCATGGTCCATACTCAGGTCTTGTAATGTCTTCATCTTCACCTCTCTCTGCTGTAAGCCTCACTAGGCTGCTCTAGCTGTATTGAATTTCTTTCACTTCCCTAACAACCATGCCTGCCTCCAGGCACTTTACTCATCACCCGCCCCAGTACTCTTCGAACTCATGTAACTAGATTGCTTCTGCTCACCCTTCAAGACTGTTTAGAATATGCCTGCTCTGAGCAGCTTTTCCTGCATAATCCTTTCTACCACAGGTCAGGTTAGGTACTTTCCTGTGTGCCTCAACCTGTGTGCCCCTCATCACAATTCTTGCCATCATCACAGCTCTGTCACACATAGCCTGTTTTCTTGTCTGTTTCTAGTGGTCTGTGAGATCCCTGAGAATTGAGAAGTCCACATTCAAATCTCTGTTCCCACTACCTACCACTGAGTACTTATGAAATATTTCTTGAGTGAATGATGAGATAGAGATTCCGGCTCTTTAGAATGAAGGTCAGACTCAGGGTTGTGGTGACCCTACTCAGGTTCTTATTCCCATAAAGCCTGGAAATAAATCAGTTGCCACCTCCTTCATAACTTTAAGGGGGTGAAAAGATGCTACCCTAAGGGAAGGTGTAATTGCCAGCAGTAGGAGCCCTATTGCACATGAAGGCAGTAAAAATGTCATTCTTAAGCCTCACAACAAGAACCTGAATTGGTGCTATGCCCCATTAACAGATGGAGCACCTGGCTCAGAGAAGTGGAATGCCTGCCTTAGGTCCCAAAGCTGGAAAATACCTGAAACCCCATTTCAAGGTCCTTACAGAATACCTGCAAAGATGAGAGGTGGTGAAGAGTTGCCTTGTGTGCTTTGAGGCAGGTTCTTTGTACCATACCACCTCGGCTGCCAAAAACTTGCTTTAGAAATGTATTTCCACAAGGCCTGCCCCCCTCATTGCCCTGGCTCTGGGATCTTATTTTTCTGACTTCCAGAATCCTGCCAGCACAATCATACCACGTAGATCATGACCACTCCTCAGCTGGTTTAGCTCTGGGAAAGCTCAGCGAGGGTTATCATACAATGACCAACCCCGCATGCCAGGGCTTGTGTCAGACACCTGACATTCATTCAGTAATCACGGTAACTGTGTCCAGTGTCTCTGGAGCAAGCTAAAAAGGCTGGATCACTGGGGAAGGGAAAGAAGCAGGACTAGGAACAGGCAGGGCCTGAGTTCAAGTCTTGCGGGGATGTGGGTGTTTAGTCCTAACTTGATCCTTAAGTAACTTTGTGCTAGTAATTTAGCCATCTAAGAAAATGAGGGGATTGATGCTACAGATGATCTCTAAACTCCCTCAAAGGTGCCTGTATGAGATTCTCTTCTTTCCCCCTCCCTGACTCGCCACTATTCCGGGCAGCAGCTTGACCCAGGGAGTGGCGATGTACTGTTCAGCCCAGGGCTGTTCTCAGTTCACCGCTTTCGAGGCCAGTTCAGCCCCTGACTCGGCCCATGGCCGGCGAGGCCACTGAGCTCCCCAGGCCCGGAGCACAGAAAACTAGACGATAGGTTATTCCAGGACAAGGGGGCGGAGGCGCCAAGAAACTACAACTCCCAGGAGGCCACTGGGTGCCACTGGCGGATAGGCGCGGTGCATGTTGGGAGCAGTAACTGCCTCCCCGCCGCGCCTCATTGTCAAGATTGCTAAGTCAGGTAGCCCGCGCGCATGCCCAGTCACGTCCCAGCTAGTTGTGCTTCTTTCCTTCTGCAGGCCTCTTCTCTTTCCGGTCGTGCTGGGGGGCTCTTTTCCCCGCCCCACCTCCACCCCCTTGTCAGGGAATTTGGAGGGGGCGGGGCTTCTGGCAAGCGCGTTCCCAGGGGTGTGTACCCGCGCGTTCACGGGAGATTAAGGAGGGAGGGGCCTGAATACTGGATGTGGATGGTAGAGAGGATGGAAGACCGTGGGCAACGGAAAGCGCATGCGTCCTAGCGGTTCTGTCTGGCTTCGGGCGTTGCAGAGGGGCTGGTCGGCTGACGCACGCGCATTGAGCCACCAGCGCCCCGCCTCCCGCTTCAGGTTTCCCTCCTCTTTCACTACCCTTCCGGAAGTGAAGCCGCCCTCGCGCCCACCAGCGGCCACCCCCTGTGGCAGGCCCCGCCCACAAAGGCTCCACCCCCCCGGGCTCTCCGCCCCCTGCTCTGGTAGTGGCGCCGGGTTGCAGCCCCTGTCGTGGCGGTTCTGGTGCCCGAAGCCGGGAGCGCGGAGACGTTCCCGAGAGAGGCGGCCAGGCTATGATCGCCGGTTGCCGGCGTCCCGGTCGGGCCAGCCAGAGTCTCTACCTCAACCTGTGCCCGTGCCCTAGCGGTCTCCTCAGCCCGGCCCCGCGGCGCGGCTGGCGGCGGCGCCCCCGGCGCGCCCCCTCCTCCGATGGCGGCGGAGATCCAACCCAAGCCTCTGACCCGCAAGCCGATCCTGCTGCAGCGGGTCGAGGGGTCCCAGGAAGTGGTGAATATGGCCGTGATCGTGCCCAAGGAGGAGGGCGTCATCAGCGTCTCGGAGGACAGGTATGGACTGCTGCCCCTCGGCCGCGAGGAGGGGCGGGACGGGCTCACGGTCCCCGAGCCCGCGTCATGGGCTGTGCCTCCACGTCGGCGCGAGTGCAGACGTGCTCCCCTAAGTTTTATTGCAATGCGCATCCCGGCGGTGCGGGTGTCCAGCTGCGCGCTGTCGCCGCGGCGTGGCCCGGGGAAGCGGAGCCGGGACGGCGGTGTGCGCTCCGGCCTCGCCCGGGGCTGGGTGGCGGCTGTGGGAGCCCGGGTGGCCCTCAGGCTAACGGTGCGCCCGACACCGGACCTTGGTTCATCCCTGAGGACTGGAGGGAAAGAGGGAGGAGCCGCCGGCCCTTCAGGTGTGTGCTTGGGGAAGATGCTCCGAGCCGCCTCTGCAAGATAACTAAGATCTTCGGGTACTCTCTGGTACAGTTCTTAGGGTTCCAAACTGAGAAAGCAAATGCCACTCCCTTTTCCCAGACATTTCCACCGAATCCAGATATCTCAGACATTTTACACTGAATTCAGTAAATACTCCCAAGTTGTGAAAAGAGTAACTTTAGGCTTCTGCGTAGTGTCTTCTCTCCTTTCCCCTCTTTTTCTTATCTCTTCGAGCTCAAGGGGAAGCGCCTAGAACTTGCAACGGATCAATGCTGCAAATAGCTCTTGAGTTCCTTCCCTTTGCTTGCTTCCTTTATTTTCGCTTAATTTTGCTTAATTTGCAGAAGTAAGTGGAGCTAGTTGTTCTGCCTTCAATATTCTTCCTTCCAATTATCTTTGCGTTTTTGCTTTAACTTAAAGGTCCTTTAAAATGCAGAAATAAGACTGAAGAAGTGAATTACTAGAGAAATGTTGCTTGAATGTAGTACTTATGGTAATTTATCAGAAATTGTTACTTTGATAATGTCTATAAGCATGCTGAAAAATGTAACACACTAGAAGTACATGACAAGGGGCTTTTATAGTAGTTAGGTTTTTAAAATATACATTGAAATCATGCGGAGATAGAGAATATTTTTCCTTGCTGACTCCTAAAACGGCAGAGGTAAAGCAACAAAGTGTTCATTACTGTCTTTATAGTCATTTCAGCAGTTTGCATATAGTATGGCCACAAACATTTTGCTTGATAGGTCTGTTCATATTTTAGGTTCCTTAATATAATTAGGATGAGTATATTATTGACATGTTCTTGTCTACATCATGCTCAATACAAATGGTGCTTGATTGATTTCCTATGCAGAGCCAGTGGAAAACATTGTAAACATACACCAATGGCAGGCAGTCTGCAATGAACAAAAATTCATGGCTGGAATGGAATACATGGATGTAAGAGCCTTTTTGAAATTCACACTGAAGTCTTATGAGAGAATTTTAATTTTTTCATAGAGGCAAAATTCTATTTAAAAAGACTGCTTCTGGACCTAGAAATTCTTTGCCATAAAATTGTTTTTATGGAATACATTCCATAAAATATATTGAAGGACTATATTAGTAGATGTCCTTTCCCTGTCTGTAACTACTGGAGATGGAGTGATCAATTCCTAACTGCTGTAGAAAATTCATAAGTAAGTTCACTGAATCAAGTAAGAGAAGGGCAAAGGTAGTGAAACCTAAGCTCCTTTAGTTTTAGTTTTGAAACTTCTGATTCGCATCACACTGCATTTACCTTGAAAGAAACAGCTTTACTGGGGTATATTTCAAAGTATTTGGAGAAACTAAAGTAGAATATATGAAAGAAACTGAAGAATAAATTTCATTTGATTATAGAACAAAAGAAATGCAACGTTTAGCTATATCTTAGCCTAATTTTTACTTTCCTAATTTACAAAGTAAATAATAGAAATCACTTTACCTAGAGTTACTGTTAGATAAGTAAGGCCCACACATTAGTCCAGGATTATTATTTACATATATTTTATTATTATTTAAGTTGACAAGTCTGTGCTTCTTTGGGTCATATTCTCAAACATGAAAATAACTTTGTTATTTAGAGCTCAGTTTCAGTTATTGTTTTCATTAAAAGAATTGATCTGCATTCTTGCTTTTCAAAATCCGATGTTGATGTCACTTGATATAATGCTAAAGATATGAAAATAGAATATTGATTTTCATCAAAACCTACAAAGCCATTACCACTGACTGCTTTGGCTACAAACTAGTTATCTTCATTCCTGAACTCTAAGATGGAGGCATGAATAGTATCCCATACCTGAGTGGCCGTGTTCCATAAGTTGTTATGAATCCCTTGTTTGTTATGAATCCCTCATTCCTGTTTTTGACCTCTGACTCCTTTATTGGCTGTATCTGTGCCTTTGAAACACTTAACATTTTCTATTTTTAGCCAGTATCATACTATATATACTTCATATCCTTTTCATCTTTTCTTCTGTGAGCTCCCTATGGAGCTTCCTGTGTCTTGGTGATTGTGTTATCTTTAGGGCCTAACAATGGCTGACACACAGTAGGCCCATAAAAACATTTGTCGTACCAGTGACTGATCTGGTTTTTTTGCTGTTCTTGAAAACACATCTTAACTATTGTAGACATTTAGCTAATATTTGTTAAATGAATTTTGTGATGACCTATGAAGCCTATGTGGACAAATGCTTGCCCATGGTAAAAGTATTAGAATGGGTGGGCTTTAGAGTACCCTAAAACTCTGAAAGCCCTTGCATTGCTTCATTTATTTTGTCAACAAGCATTCGGGTTCTTATTGTGTTCCAGTTACCTGTGTAGATGACAGTGATTAAAACGATAAGGTCCTTTCAAGATGCCCACAATTTAGTGGGGTGAACTTTTAGAAAAATATTGCCACTACCTCAAAGATTTAGTATTGAAAAGAATTGTCAAATGGGAAAGAATGACAGGATTCCATAGTCTTTATTGTCCCCACAATTTTACCTTCCTTTGGAGGATTCTTTCACTTGGATTACCATTTTTGCCTTCAAACTGCCCTCAGTAATGGCTGATAATACTCAAATCTTCAAGCTCAAGAGTGGATAAAAACCTTTGCCTTCAAAGTCATCTTAGCACAGTTGAGACAACCTAGAACTTTACTCAATATCATAGGAGGAAATATAAGGGAACATCAGGAATATAAAAACAATCTGATTTACAAGTAAAGATTTCTGGTGCTAACATGGTACGAGAGTCTGTTCCAGGAACTCACTCACCTTGCTGACTTTATCTTTGCTTTGGTTGTAACTGGATTCTATCCCCAAAGGACACACCAAATTTGATACTTCAGGCTCCTAATTTCCCAGCTGCTTTTTGGACTGCCTTTTCTGAGTGAATGCCATTTTTACATACCTTGCTTAAGAGCTTCGTCTCAGACATCTCTCCTCTGTTTTGGTCAAGCCTTATGTCTAGTTTGCTGCTTAGCCAGGGGTCCTTTGTTTAGTGGCAGCCTCTTCAAGTGATGAAAGTCAGGAGGAACCTCTCTCCAGGCGGGACCTGGTGCCATCCAGATCTTTATCTTAGTAAGTTCTTTATATGCATATCTTAACAGAGGTCAACAATCTTAGCATTTATACGGAGAGTTTCAGTAACTAGGTAGTTTCTACTAGGCAGTTATAGGAAATTGTTCCCTACCCAGGAGTCAGCTCAGAGTGAAGATAGGTATCTCGGGCGTTGCCAGAGAATTTCCTGTGCTTGTGGTGGTTGGAGAAGACTCTTGATCTCTTTTCCACATGGGTCTTGCAGGGTGAGTAGGAGTTCACGTGAAAAGACTAGGGTAGAGGAAAGGGCTTTCTAGGTAGGGGGGAAAGAAAACTCCCATTCATTGAGAAGCACTAGAATGTTTAGAACTAAGCTTTAAGTGTCTTCCCACTTTGAGGAATCTGGAAGTTAGTGTCTCCAGTGGGATAACTGTGATAGCAAAAATTACTGAAACCTCTGGGTACAAGAATTTGGGGCTCTTTTTCTGGATCAAAAGACCTGCGTGTGGTGGTTGGATGTCGGGGAGGAAGATGTAGGAGAGAGAACTGTAGGGGAGGAATGCACTGGGGAGGGGTGTGGGGAACTGCCTTCTTATACTCTGACTTTATTCAGGACTAATTTATGCAACATAGCTATGTTCTTTGTAAGCCCTGAGGGCAGAACCCACGCACTTGGCAAAAGGGGATCAGATTTTTATCTGAACATAAGGAGATCTGATCCCCAGTTTTGTTCCATAAAATTTGGATTTGGTCAAAAGGCTATACTCAGGGATCCAGAAGGCCACATGTCGCCCCAAAGCCTCAGGTTCCCCACCCTTGGAAGCAGATGTGCACTACATATTCCTTGTATCAATTTAACATTGTCTGTTGATCACCTATTTGAATTGGAATAGACCTGAGGATGTTGTGAGTTTCTATGAGCAAAGCTATTTAATTCAGGCCAGAGTAACAATACAATATGGGATGGGGGTGGGAAGGGGGTGGGACAAGAGAGGAGTTGGATTTTTTTTTTCTATCTGGAAGGCCTTTTTACCAACTTTGAACTACTGTGATTCCGTGACGACTTGACTATTTCTTAAAAAGATATGTTAAAATTTCATTTCATCTTATAAGTCCTCATAGTATTGGTTCATTTAATATTAGTTCTTTTCATTGTGAAATCGCACTATTTCAATTCTCTGCTTCAATCATTAGTTTCACTAATAATCATTAGACCTTGGCTGAGTTCAGTTGAGCTCCCGGTAGAGTTTTATGTGCTATGTATTTTATGACATTTGCATAAATTTTGTTTAAGAAGTGCAAATCAAAGTGTTTCTTACAGTGCAAGCAGAATTCTAGAAGTTGGAGACGTCTTAGAGTGATGGAGCAAGGTCTCTGAAGTCGGCAAAACTAGAATCCATCTAAAAATCCATCTAATTTTTGAGTATGTGAAATTTCTGTTTAATGGCATAAAATTAATAAATTTTCAACTGGGCACTTGAGACTTGTCACTTGGCAGTAAAAATTGCTGGTTTCAAGGCCCCAAAGAGGGAATTTATTCTGTGTAATTGTTGAAAATTAGACCTTTACTCTGAATTCAGAACAGGAGGCAGTCTTCATGCCAGCGAATCTGTCTGGAAACAGGCTGCTTCTGTGTCTTTAAAGGTCAGAAACAGACTGACTTTTTAAGGAGAGATCACTTTTGGAAAGCTTGTTTAAGGATGTTCACTAGAGGAAGTTTGGCTTCAGTTGACCCCAAAGCTCCTGATGGTTCTGAATTTCCTACTTTTATAGTGTTAAACCAGATTCTGTCTAGGACCTCACAGATCTTAATCAGCGTACATTCATCTGGATGTTGCAACACTGTGGAAAATGTTAAGGTGGCAATTCTGACACTCCTAAAATGAGTGATCCTCGGATCATGAAATCCTGACCAGCTTGCGTGATACCTCAGTGTTACTGAACTTACTTTGAAAAAGAAACAGTAAGTAAAAATCATAGGATGTAAGTAGCCAGAAGAGACTTTAGAGAGATGATATTTTACAAACAAAATCAAAACTTTTAAAAAGGAAACGTGACTCTTCACTTACACAACTTCTTTCCCGGACTGTCTGTTTTTACTTCGCGTTTTGCTTTGAGAGAGAGACTTTTTTTTCTGTTTGTTGTTGAGAATCATCTTGATGTCATTAAAAATAACAGTTTGGGGGAAATTAAAACGCTTTGTGGCATTTAGAAACCAATCAATAAATCGTGATTTAAGATTTGCACATAGTGATCTGTTGTTATCTGTAACGCTAAACTAAATAATAGCTGGTATGTACTTACCTGAGAAGAGAATGGCCATCAAGCCAAGCTTTCCTTCTCAACTAGTGTTAGAATAGAAAGAATTCAAAAGGAGGCAACACTTGCTTATTTTTATATGAATAGGTCTGCCAAGGAGAGTGCCACAGTTAACCTAGAAATTCCCTAACACAGAAAAAAAAAAATCACATCTTTTCTTGGTGCAACTTCAGCGTGCAGTCTCATTGACTCTTTTTTTTAAAGGGCAGGGAGCCTCTTCATCCAAATGCTTCATTTAGTCATTAGTAAAAATTAATTCAAAAGTATAAGAAACTAACCAATAAGACCAAAAAAGAAAAAAAAGTCCCCTTGTCTCTTGGCAGGGATTGCTGCTTTGTGCTCAAGTGTACCTTAAATTTAAGAATTTTTGTAAAAGACCTGGGACTGGGAGTCTTAGCTCAGCTTTCTTCTGCATTGACCTTGGCATTTCCTAGGGCATTTTGTCTCTCTAAGCCTCAGTTTCTCCATCTGGAAAAGGATTGGGTTGGATTTCCTAGCTATGACTCTGGTAGTATGATGTGCCCACGTAGCGACTATGTAAGTGTGAAGTCTCTGCAGCCGTATCATCCTAAAATCTCAAGTGGAGGAAAGTGCATTGGGAAAAAAGCAGAACGCTTGTGTGAAACCGTCAGCACTGTCAACTGTAAAACGATGCTTTCCCTGAGCCTTTGGACGGCAGCGGTTATTTATTCCTGGATGTAATATTAAAGAAGTATTTGTTTTATATCAGCACCTACCACCCAGTTGAACTGGATTTACTACATTCCTGCTTCTAGCTGAATCCTGTAGTTTCAAATACTGAACAGTTTAGCTCCGGGTGGTTCGCTGGCACTCACATCAGGGCCTGGGTTGTCTAGAGTAATACTTTGGAAACTTTTTTGACCACAAATGACAATAAAAGATATATTTAGCAAATGCTACCAAGAGTCACATACTCTCACACATACACATATACATAACTGAAAGAAAAGTTTTGTGAAATGATATCCTTTTAATGTAACACGCACACCGATATTTTCTGTTTTCTTGTCGCCTTTATGAAATCCTGGTTGTGACCCTTTTGATTAGTTTCCCAACCCACTAAAGGGTTGTGAACAACAGTTTGAAATATTACCGTGCTTTAGAAGAACTGTTGAAGTTTTGTACCCTCCTTTTCTCTCTTTCTGTAGTTTTGGTTTTCTAGAAGGTGGAAATGCAGTTCTATTCAGGGACCTAAACCTCACCAACCTAGCCCACCCCTCACCTGTCCTGCCTTTCTGAAATTCCCACAGTGATTATAGATAAATATTCTAAGCCTTTCGGCCCAGAGCCAGAGGGGGTTCAGAAAAAACTGAGAGTGTAACAAATTGAGCAGATGTTTGAGTGGCTGCATTTTTGGCTTCCCGTGATATATGCTCATTTATTACTGAGTCAGGACTCAGAAATGATGCATCTCATCTAAATTATGAATGTCAGTTGCTAACCTCTCTGTATGACTATGTTTTTCTTTTTAGCTGGGCAATTTGCCTATAATGTGGAGCTACTTGGAGATTTTATGCATTTTCCATTAATTATTAAATTTGTTTTTTTTTCCCCAATTTCTAAGGATCAATTTAAATTTTAAGTAATCATAATAATAATCCCTCTGGAGTATGTTTACATTTTAAATAAAGATAATACAACTGTAATAAAGAATAACTGCACATAAACCTCTTAGCACAATGACTTAGTATTGTATATATTTTCTTCTGGCAGTTTTTCTAATGTAGTTTTTAAAAATGTGATTATAATCATACACTTTTATATTCTTGCCCTCACTTAAAATTGTGCCAGCAGCTACCTAGTCTTTAACCATCATTTTAAGTGGCTGTATATTTTTCCTTTCCTTCGGTATTTGCTCATACTTGTTTGATTCTTGTACTATACGTAGTTGGCCCTGGGTTTTCCATCATGAGCAAGGCGTATCCTGCTCTCAAGATACTGGTAGTCTAGCAGATACATCATAATTTATCTACCCCCTTTGTTGGCTATTTAGATTATTTTCAGTTTTATAAATGTTATGATAAATATTATTGTGTATGTAGGTGTCCTCCTGGCCCTGAGGTTTTTGATTATTTCTTTAGGAAAGATTGTAAGAAGATTGCTCTATTGCTTTCCAAAAGGTTTGTGCCATTTTAAAATGTTTATGGTGATGTATGACATATGAAAACATTAGTTTTGCTACACCTGACCAGCCATGGATATTATTATTTTTAAATTCTTCTTCATAATTTACTTGATAAATAGTAGCACTTCATTGATGTTTAATTTGTACTTTTAGCTGATTAGTGAATATTTTTCTGTTTTCTTGTTGACATATTTTTGTGTGTGTGAATTGTCTATTCCTGTTTTTTGTCCATTTCTCCATCGAAGTTTCTTGGTTCTCCATAACAATTTCTTATACATATATTCTATAGATGTAGTAAGAATATTAACCCCATGCCTGTTATTAATATATATCCAGATACATATCTTACACTTTGGTATTTGCCTTTTTATTTTTTACATAGAAAACAGTTACTTTTAAATTTAGCTATTGGGGCTGGCTATAGCTCAGTGGTTCCTTTGGCAAAACATTGGCTTCCAGCTTCCTTGCGGAGATGATTCAAGACTGCTGGTTTGCTCCAGTCCTTTTATTTATTTATAAATAAATAATAAAAAAAAAGCTATTCTCTTTTTTTTCTTCTTCTTCTTAAGAGATAGAGTTTTCTGCTCTGTCTCCCAGGGTGGAGTGCAGTGGTATGATCATAGCTCACTGTAACCTCAACCTCCTGGCTCAAGTGATTCTCTTGCTTCAGCCTCTCCAGTGGCTGGGACTCTGGGTATGCACCAACAAGCTCAGCTAATGTTTTTTTATTTTTTTGTAGAGACAGGGTCTCACTATGTTGTCCAGGTTGGTCTTGAACCTGGTGGTCTCAAGTGATCCTGCTACCTCAGCCTCCCAAAGTGCTGAGATTACAGGTGTTAGCCACCACTCCTAGCCTATCCTTTTTTTAATAATTAAAATTTCTTCCATTACTCCTAGTTTTTGAAAGTAATTCTTTCCCTAGAGATCAATTGAATGTTCATTTTTTTTTTAGCTATATAATTTGATGAAAAAAATAACTTTTTTATTTGTTTGGAATGTATTTCATTGGATGGCATAAATCGGGGAGTATAAATTAATTTTTCTAAAATTTGCTGTTAATTATTTCAGCAGTACTTATTGAATGGTGCTTATGTTTTATTTTGTATTTATTTGTGAAATTATCTTTATTGCAAAACTGAATTCTCATAATCGATAGGGCCTCCTATGGATGGCTTCTGTTGTGTTTTAGGGATCTTTTTGCTTCTTTTGATACCAGGTCTCCACTTTTAATTATTGTAGCTAGTGAGTTTTTCTTTATTGCTTGCCAGCATAGATCTGTAATATTAGCCCTCATCTTTCTGTCCACGTCAGAGAGTTAATGGGAAAGGAATAATTTGTCTCCAGATATTGGCTCTTTCCCAAACTTTAGGATTTCACAGTCTCAGTTTCCACATCTACAAAATGGGATTAAGGATTCCTCTAAGGGTTGTTGGGAGGTTTATATCAGATGATCTTCCTGCAGCACCTGCAGTACTTGGAGCATAGATCATGATGCGCAGAAAAGTTTGTTTTATATTTTGTTTGTAACACCAGCATGCCTCTATGTAGGTAAGCTTTTTCTGTTGCTGTGGTTCCATTAAGGCTTGACTATTTTAAGAGTCACCTTGGATATACACAGATTGAGCTTTTGAACTTTTTGTTTGTTTTCATATAGTTCTGAGCTCCTTTTTCTCTTCTCTGGATATATAAAAGTAAGGTTATCTCTCTCATCTTTTTACCACCACTTCCCCAACTTGCTCTGCGACAGCCAGTGGTCAGGAGGGCCTGTGGTGGGTGGGCGCTGTGCTCTCCTTCGCAGGCTTCTCTGTCTTTTTGTTTGGTATGTTGTCCTAAAATGGTGTGTTCATTGTCCCCACTGGAGGGCAGGGGCTGTATCTTCCATGTGTTCCATAGGGAATAAATTTAGGGAGGGATAAAGCTCTGACTAAACTATTCTCAGCTGGAAGCCTAGGCATTATAAACTGGCCACTAGTGGACTGAAGATCACTCTTGGACAGATGTTGGGTGGTCCACATACTGTTTTTAGAAGTTTTGGATTTGTAGGCAAGGTTTAAACATGGATTCCACATAAAAATCCAGATTGCCAGCTTCTCTTGACACATGGGAAGATGTAGCTGTACCAAGCCTTGAAATTCCCTCCTGCAGACTCCTTGTTCCTGATCTGCCTGCTTGGGCTAAGGTCATTTGAGCCTGCTCATGAAAGGTGAGGGCGACACTGCCTGGGCTGCCTGTTGGTGGGAAAACAGCACTTGGGACCCAAAGAAAAGTCTTCTAAAATCCGAAAGGCGTCTGGGCATTGTAGCTCGTGCCTGTCGTCCCAGCCACTTGGGAGGCTGTGGTAGGAGGATCGCTTGAGCCCAGGAGTTTGAGGTTGCAGTGAACTATGATCACGCTACCCCACCCTAGCCTGGGTAACAGTGTGAGAACTTGTTTCTAAAAAAGAACCAAAATCTGAAAGGCTTCCCCTTTTTAAAAATGGAGTATATAGATAGACCTTTTTTGTTATTTGGAAGAAGAAGAAGAAAAGAGAGAATCGAAAGATGAGCAGAAAGCCCATGTTTCTAAAAACTAAGGTGGGGGCAGGGGGAGAAAAGCAATACATTAAAAATTAAGACAACTTTTATAATAGATCCCGATGTACACAGTAAATGTATAAACGAAGGTGGGTATTGGTAAATTAGGAATGTCATTTATCTCTCTCAGTTTCCTCTCTGGAGGCATTTTTTGGAGCCAGGGACCTGGAGTCAGGAAAGCCTGGATGTGAGTCTTCTGCTACTTCATATTTAAATACATTTAAATTCTAACTCTAGAAAAACTTAAAATTACATTATTGCTTTTTACTTTGTACATCTGGATTAATATTTTCCCAGAATCAGTTTCCATTGTTTGCTCTTAAAATCTCAGTAATCTGTTGTAATGTTCATTGGGAGAGAAGAGGTATTGGGAATGGCTAATTTATTTCATTATATTAATATTTTGATTTTTGGAATATTTTTGAATTTATATTTGACTGGTTTAATAAATTGTCCTTACATTTCAAAGCTTAGGTTGTTAAACAATTTTGAAGAATGCATAATTTTTCTCCAGAAGGTAAAATTAAATGAGGGAGGTTAGTTATGCTTAATCCGAATATGTAGTTAGCTGAATTAACATGCTGTTTGAGTGGATTAAGTTGCTTTGGAATTTGGTTGCAGTGTGACTTTTCTGACTTATTTTTCTTGTTGAGCTTCCATTTGGGAATTTCTGTCATATCAGTTGTGTAGAGAGTATGGATCTTTGATCTTTATGTGGACAAGATAGGACGAAGGTTGAGAAAGTAAAGTTCACTCAGTCTGAAAAGGTTCTGTCAACGTTAAATAATGAGATTCAGAAAATATGATTAAGTATAGAGTTTATTTGAGTGCAAAGCTTGAGGACAGCCACCCGGAAACACTGACTCCAAATTAATGAAGTTGATGTTCCAAAGTTGAGAAGATAAGGTTTCATATATGTAGGAAGAGACAGAGAAGTTCCAGCAGGATTACTGCATTTTCCATATAAGACCAGTGCATACACCATAGTGATTTGATTGCTTACAGATTGCTACATTCCAAGGAAGATTACTTTATTACTCCATGAGGAGGGACAATGATCTGAGGTGGCCTTATCTCTGGCGTGCTTTGTCTTCCTCATTGTTTATGGGAAAAATGACAGAAGTTGCATCTGCACACCACGTGACTCAGACTGCATAGCCACATTTCTCTCAAGGCTCAGAATGATTTATAACATTCTAACAGCTTTATGTTTGAATTATTTTAAATTTGAATTATTTAATTTCCCAATTTAAAGTAGTAGAGGGAGAAGAAGAGGCCCAGGCAAATACACTTGAGGCTCCTGAGGCATGTGTGGGTTTGTCTGTAGGTAGATCATATTTTTGCAGGGCGTGGTCTCCCCTTACCTCATTTTAATTTTTGGTTTTTTTCTTTTTAAGAATGTTCTTTCTTACTCTTCAATAATTTATAATTATTAAATTAATGGAAGTGTAGATCAGTATCAGTATTGGATCCAGAAAAACTATACACTGTATACCAAGTTGTTGATTATTAATAAGTGAACAAAAGGTGGATTCCTAATATTACTGCATTCTCAGTAGTTTCCAATGGTCATAGACATTTTTCTAAGTGTCTTTGGCTATAATTGAAGTTTTTACATTTTAGACTAGGCTCTTTGGCATTCTTAAAATAATTACTGAGAAATTTCATTCTTGAACCCAAAGGACTAAACTCGAGCATGAAAGCTTGAAGCAATAAACAATAATTATATTGCAGAAATATCAAGTTTGTACTTTGGAGAATGCTGCCTAGTCAGTATTTTCAGTACCCAGTGTGATCTGAGAGACCAAAATAGATGCCCCTTTATCGACTAAGATGGACTATAAAGTTAAAGAAATAAAAGTTACCAACAGGCTGAGGGTTCCAGGCTAGGCTGCCATGGAAACTTCCTAAATTCCTAAGGCTATAAGAAAAACCATACCCTTGCTAAACTCCCTAACAACAGGAACTATCAGACAAATTGTTAGACCCTTCCTAACTCTGATTTACAACCCAGACTACTACAACTCTTTGGACAGAGGACTGGCTTTGTAAAGACTCTTTCCTGATAAGTAACTATAGACCTCAAGCCAGTTTCAGCCAGCTTATAGAGACTGTGCAGAAACTGTCTTTTTGTCCTGTAGTTCTCCTTTTGACATAAAGTGCCAAATTTCACCTCATTCTAACGCTAAAACCCTGCCACAAAGTGAGCATGGGATATATGTAACATATATGTTTATCCATTGCACATGCACTTGACCCCTTTCATAAATATGGATATCTTCCCCCCAAACCTACTGAATATGTATGGTTCTAGTGTGTATGAACCCTGTGAGGCATAAAACCCAATCTGCCCCCAGACTGTCTCTTCCTGGCGTGCAAACTGATATCGCCAATAAAGCTCTCCTACTGTTTAGCCAACCCAATGGTCTTTTGGTGACACCAGCATTGCTTATTTCTGCTTTTCCAAAACTTTTACTTGAAAAGCTCATCTGTCTGTTGTTTTTGTTGCCTGGTAGTCCATGCTTATAGGTGGAAAAGTGACGTTAATGTTGGTGACAAATCCTGGATGGATTTGCAGAGAGAATGGGATCAAAATGGTAGAAACATTTAGTTACTTAAAATGGAATTTAGCTAGGAGATCGCAACAATTTGAGAATTAAATAATCATAGTACAAAAGAAATAATGTTTTAAGATTAAAAAAATGGCTTATTTGGTAGTTCATTTTCAATGGGGAAGTTCTGAATATTTCAATGAAAAATAGCAGGCAAAAATAGATTCTAGCAGTTACATTTAAAAAATAATCAGCTTTGTTTTTTTAGTCAATAGTACATACATGTGTAAAATTCAAAAGCCTATGCTGAGAAGAGTTAAGCTGCCTCCCACTTGTGGGTTTTAAGATTTTTGTGAAAGGAAAACTGATAGGATTTGCACATGCTCTATTATGTGCCCTGATGTGGATCTCAGTGGGCATTTCTGCTTTAGCAACACTAAACTTGTCAGTGTAAAACTGCTCTGGGGATTAGCGATGCTTGCACATGGCCGCCCTGCCGCAACAGCCTCTTCCTCCTCCTTCCCACCCCCTCCTCCTTTTCCTCCTTCTCCCTCCTCGTTTGATAGCTGCATTCCCTTAGCACACTCTTCATGTATGTATTGAAGCACTGCCTCCTGTTAAATTATTTATCTTCTGCTCTGTGGTCCTCATCACTGTGTCTCTCGAGGCCTCTGGCTCACAGCCTTGAACATAGTGGGTAAAACTGGAGCAATGTAGGTTTGTGCTGTGTATTAGGTCACAGTGAGGGAGAGAGTTACTCTGTAAACAGTTTGTTTCCTAAGGATACATAATGATGGAGTCACTTAGTTAGGTTTCTTTGATACAGAAACCAATGCTGGCATTTTCTGGCAGGAGACTCAAGTATCTTGCAGAATCCAAGGGCAGGGATGCATTTGGGCCTTAAGAATAGAACTGAACACTGGAGCCTGTGGAGATCCAGGAAATCCCCTCTCCCTACTGCTCATTGGTTTCTCTGTGTCTGCTTCATTTTTCTCTTTTGCTCACACTGGCTTCTTCTGTTTCTTTCTTAGTCCCCATGGCAGAACATGGCTGCCAGCTGTTCCTGAATTTTCCATGTTACAGTCTATATAAGTAGGAAGAGGTTGATGTCAGGCTCCCTGTCCTAGTTCCAGAATTCCTTGGGAAGGGACTTAGTTGGTCCAGCCAGGGTCAGCTGTCCACTTTGGAATCGTGGCCACAAATGTGGTCATATTGCAGGGAAAGGGCAAACCCTGCTGCAGCCTGTGGATAAGGAGAGTTGGGGAGGGAAGAGGCAAGTCTCAGAAAAGGCATGTAAGCCCAGCAATCCAGCAGGTGCCCACTGCTGGCCATGTGGGCATGAGATAAACTCAAAGCTTAGCGTGATGTTGATCTTTGCTCTAGTAGCAAGAGAATAATGAACACCAACTCTTGCTTTTCTCCTGACCTTCATTGCTTTGTTTTCCTTGAAATCTGTTCATGTAGCACTTGACATGTCCAGATAGCTATTTCTTCGTCACTGCTTCATTTGCTGATTTGGCAGTGGACTGCTGTTTTCCAGTAGTGAATGTAAAGTAGGGAATGGATAGGTATTTCAGGATGAATGTATGCTGAGCAAAAGCCATTGTTATGTGACAAATTCCAGCACTTGTTGAGTAGACCCCATATGGTAACCATATTTTCTAAACTCCAAATCAAAACACATAGCTCCATAAAAGATTTTTTCCCCCTAATGGATGACCTTGTTAAATTGTATTTTGTGATACATTTAACACACTGAAATCCAAAAAAATAACATGAAACTAGAATGCCAAGCAAACATGGGCACAGTATATATCCTATATCCGGGAGGAGACTGAAAAGCCTCAAGTATATTAATAGTAATGAATAATAGCTAACTTTTTCTGAGTGTATGTACCCTGTGCCAGACATTGGGTTAAGCTGTTTATGTGCCTTTTCTTATTTAAGCCTCATGACGATTTTATGAAGCTAGTAATTTGCTCTCAATTTAAAGATGAAGAAACAGATGTAGAGTGGGGAGGTACACCCTGGTTCACTGGACTCCATAGCCCCTCCACTTCCCCTCACGATGCTATGCCACCTCTCTATGAGGCTCTGTGGAAGAAGATGTAGAAGGACGAGTATGGCGCCTCATGGAAATTACAACAGGCTGAACTTGATTTTTCAGAGGAAAAGCTACCAAGTCCCAACCAACCAATCAACAAATGACAATACAAATTAGAAGGCAGCAGACACCTCAAAGACATTCCTTTTATATCCCTGAAACTTCCCTCTTTACCTGCTCTAAATATTGGTGGTACAAAACTATAGGTAGAACTCTGAGCTGTATCAGGAAGGGCTATGCATTTATTGTTGGAAAATGGAGTCTTTGAATGAGGAAGGCCTTATAGGTTGGATGGGGCCTTTATCATTGTGGCCTAAGGAAGTACAGTCATGCATTGCATAACATTTCAGTCAGTGACAGATCACGTACATGACACTGGTCCCATAGATTACAATGGAGCTGAAAAATTCCTATCACCTAGTGACACTGCATTTATTGTAATGTAGTAGCATAACACATTACTTTTTCTGTTTAAATCTGTTTAGGCACACCAGACCATTGTGTTACATTTGCCTACAGTATTCAGTACAGTAGCACGCTGTGCAGGTTTGTAGCCTGGAACAATAGGCTGTATCTTATAGCTTAGGTATGTAGTAGGTTATATACCATGTAGGTTTGTGTAAATACACTCTTATGTTCTTGATATTCTCACAATGGTGAAATCGTCTCATGATGAATTTCTCAATATTTCTGTCATTGAAGTGACGTGTGACTGTACAGGTTTCTTTTTCTAACAGAAAACATCTGGAGATAAGTGCTCTTTATCTCTTTCTGCTCTGCCATCCCCAGCATGTGGCTTTCATCCTTATGGCTATCCCAGGCTTGAAGATGACTCTTTGACCTTCAGCTTCACATATGATCATAGATATGTCACAAGACCACCTACCTGGAAGGGAGGATGGAGGGGGCATTGATTTATTTATTCATTCATTTGAAGTTGTAGTTTTTTAGCTGAACAAATTTGGATATTAGAGAGATAAAAGACTAGGATGATCTCCCGTGAGGCTTTTGGCTGGGGGAGATCCTCTTTACTTTTCCACCAGTGTTGGCTTTAAGTTTGGAAGTAATTTTGTCTCTAAATGGGTTCCATCTGAATTTTGTACCCTGTGAAAGTGATTATTACTCTTTCCTCTTGCCCCCAACTCCGGCCCTTCTGCTTATATTGCAGGACTGCCTTTGCTGCTTGGAACATATTCCCACATTGGACTGAATACCGTAATCTAAATCCTTATATCTGGGGACTTGTGGTTTCTTGAGTTCATGGATGTAGGCCTGGGATATTTATGATTAATATAAAGTGCTTTTGGCTGTGGACCACCCTAAAGTTCATCAGTTAATCTGGAATATGGAAATATCAGAAAGTCTGTCAATTCTTGACAGCCTTTAAAAACCACCAGAAATCATTCCTTTGCTCTTCTTATTTAGACACCAGAGGTTGAACTGTTGGAAGAATTTATAAGAGCCCAAACACTGTATGTTTTCTACTAATAGTTTTATTCCAGAACACCTGTAGCAGAAGTTCCCTTGCGGGGGTTTAAGTTGCAGGTATGGTGAGGTAGTAAAGCCTGGTGGGGCCTGGAGCAGCGGGAGCCCCTGGAATATGTGCTTCCAGCTGGGAGAAGCTGGGGCTAGTTACCTTGAGGTGCTATAAAAGCATGAGAAATACCTCCCTGGGGACATTTATGGCTTTTTTATTGTACATACAACAACCAAATCATCAAACTGGCCATGCATTCTCAGTGACATTTTGAGCAAAATATTGAAGGATGTTTTCTTTATGTTACAATGTAAGTAGTTTGCTCACAATTTATTTTATTTTATTGTAAAAAATTTAATCATAACAGCTAAAAGACTCCTTTCCATGTATAATGTACAATGTAGAAATACATTTTGTTTTATCTAATAAATATAGAAGTGATTGTATAACCTTGAAAATATTTATGATATACCTTATCTGTAGCTCTGTGCCTGAAGGCAGTTCCAGAATGAACATTGAGTCCTAGATTGCCAAAATAACACTTATTTGTAGATTGCAGAAAAATCACAAGTTGGATTTTTCCTTTTTAAATCAGATGCAGAAAAGCACATGACTTAGTCAAGGCATCAGGACTGAAACAGAAAGCAACATGAGTGCCTTCCAAAAGTGGTGGCCTTCCTGGCTTATAAACATCCTTCAGGCCTGGACCACTATGTTTTCTAAGTGGTGGTCCTTGAGCTTTTTGTGAAGCATCAAGAAACCCCCATAGTGAAGGCCAATAACCAGGCTCTCAGGTATCAGGTAGGTCCCTTTCATCTCCCTCACCATGTGCTTCCATTGTCCCTCACTTTCACTGGCCATCCCAAGACAACTGCTGGAATTCATTGGAAAATCACATTCAGACTCATGATGATGATGGTGTTTCTACTCTCTGGCTGAAATTGTCACTTTGCATTTGGCCTTCAAGGGAGAGAAGGATGAGGTAGTGGTTTGATTCTGGAGTATCTAACTCTGTCATTGCCTTCTCTTCCTTGATCCACATGACTCTTTGTACAATGTGACAGACAGTGACGGCACACTTCACTCGTGGATACATTATCTGGGCTGGATATATCATCACATACAGTGAGGGTTTGGTCACTGATTGCTGCTCTGTCCTGTGGTACCTGGGTTTTGACTGCAGGGAGTTTAGAATAGGCTTTTCTGAACAGGAGCTTAACTGGTACTTCAATGAAGTGATTGGCTTGTTCCGTGCCATTGCATGATATGTAAAACTGACATTTCCATATTGCCTTTTACTCTATAATGCTGGCATATGAGGGCTATTGATAAATTAACATCAAGAGCATATTATCTGAGCAAAAAAGGCTTGCTTGGACTAGTGATGCTGATTTTGTTCCTTCCTAGGCTTTTCTACTCAGATAATTTACATAAACATATTGGCCTCATTTGACACAATAAGGAGAATTGTAAAAAAGGATTATATAGCTTCCTAAGGAGTAAGTGAATTTATATATTTTAACTGAGGTCCTATATGGAAAACAGTGTCCAATACAGTATAGGAAATATTTTAGGGTTTAGAGAATAAGTAAGGCAAAACAGGTCCAGAAGTCTGGGAACTGGTCTCTGCTCAGACCAAGTTTTATGCTCTTGAAGAGAAACGTGTCCTATACCTGCAACATGTGAAAATGCTCCTGAGTGATTATGATGAATCAAGACAAAAACAAGGGCATTCTGTAATCATTTCTCTACGTTTAATAGAACAGAACATATTCCAAATAAAAAAAATCACCAAAATTCCCCTTTTGTTATAATATGACTGACTGGCAATTGTCATGAATTAAGTTTACCTCCACTCCATTCTTTCTGGCTTCTAGGTAAGAGCTATTATGATTAGCAAGGGTAGAATGAAATTCATATCCTGACAGCATTCAATATGTAGAAATGACTCATATCATTGAATAGCAATCAGTGCAACTAAAACAAACACAAATTCCATAAGAAATTCTATTGAGAACCCTCATACCTTATACCAATTCAATCTATAGATTATGGGAGTCAGAGTATCAGTGATATTCCCATCTATGACACTCTGAATATTAGCCTGATAGACACATTGAAACACCTGATATTAAACCAAACTGTAGATGGATTTCTGATATGAAGCTTTTGGAGACATTTTTGGAAATCTATACCTCTGAGAAAATGAAAGTCAGATGATTTTGAGGATACTCTTGAGTGGCAAGACAAAGAACTGAGAAAATGAGCAGAAAGCAGGTGTCTACACAGCCAGTATTAACCTATCTGTCTCCCTGTATAGTGCCTCCAAAACATGACTAATGCATTCTTCATGTCTGACATGTTATTGGTGAATTCTATCATGGAATCATAAATGGAATGGATTCGGGAAAATCTAGTTCTCAAAATCACCAACATTGACATAACACAGTGCAGAGATCCAGCTCCCAGCTATGGATTTTATTGTCCTATCATAGGTCTCTCTTCTTAACTCAGAGTCAGTTAATCACAAGTTCTTTCTCCACGCTCTTTTCCTGTGGAAAAGAGACAACAATGCTTTCCAAATTTCTCACAATAATAGGATTTCTCTCACATTAATAGTGTGAGTTCTTTCTAGTCTTTGACAGGAACTGAAACTGATGAAAACTTTCCCATATTCCTTACATTTGTATGGTTTCTCTGCAGTGGGAGTCCTTTCACCTATTCCAGTGTACTTGGAACAATGGAAGTCTTTACCACAATGCTGCCATTTATAGAGTTTCTCTACAGTGTAAGCGATTTTATGTATTCAAAAGGAGTTGGAACAACTGAAGGCTTTACCACATTGCTCACATTCATAGGGTTTCTCTCTCATGTATATGTAGTAAACTGGGAATAACAAAGGCTTTCCCACATATATTTATAAATTCCATTTCCAGTGTGCATTATTAAGTGTCTTGAAAGGCTTGCAAGACAAGTACAGGCTTTCCCACATTCCTTGAATTCATAGGGTTTCTCTCCAGTGTGAATCTTTCCTCGGTTTTGAACAGAACTGGGATATCTGAAGGCTTTACCACATTGTTTACATTCACAGAGTTTCTCTGTAGTTTGACTTCTTTTTGTGCATTTGAAAGTAACTATAACTGCTGGAGCCTTCCCACATTGCTTACATTCACGGAGTTTCTCTCCAGTGTATGTGCTTTCATGTATTCGAACTGCACTGGGAAAATCAAAGATTTCCCCACATACCTTATATTGATAAGACCCTGCTCCAGTGTGCGTTATCATGTCTCCAACCTTTATGATTCAAGTGAATGATCTCCCACATTTCTTACATTCATAAGGTTTCTCTCCAGTGTTGAGTCTTTTCATGTTTTCGAACAGAATTGGGATAACTAAAGTCTTGAGCACATGTTTTGCATTCGTAAGGTTTCTCTTCAGCGGGAGTTATTTCGTGTGTCGCATGTAATTGAACAACTGGAGACTTTACCACATTGCTTGCATTCACAGGGTTTCTATCCTGTGTGAGGTCTTTCATGTAGAAGAAATAAACTGGGATAATCAAAGGCTTTTCCACAAAACTTACATTTATAAAGTTGATTTCCAGTGTGTATTACCAGATGTCTTCGAAGAGTTTGCAGAGAAATGAAGGTTTTTCCACATTTCTTACAATCATAGCGTTTCTCTCCGGTGTGAGGAATTTCGTGTGTAGGAAAAGAGTGGTGATCGCTGAAGGCTTTCTCACATGGGTAACGTGTATGTGGCTTCTTTCCAGGCTCCTGAAATTCATTTGCTTCATGTCCAGTGTGATCTCTGATGTGCCTATGGAGAAATGAGGGACCCTTGGCAACTTCCTCATGCACACTGCTCTCGCATGGCTTTACCCCAGGAGCAGTTTTCTGCTTCAGAATACGCTCGGGAATCTGGCTCTTGCAGAATCTTTCAATTTTTAAAGTTAGCAAAAAAACGTTTTTTTTAATTCTACAGACAAAACACAATATTATTGCAAGCTGGAGCCAGCTCTTTGTGCTATAAATATTAATTTCTTTTGAAAATAATGCATGCTAATGATAGTATTTATTGATAAGGTTTCCAGTTAGAAAAGATATTTATATTAGGGTGGCCTCCTTCATCTTGCCCCCTCAGAAATTTCTACTTCAGATTCTCCACTGAAAGGTTATTCCTTGGATGTGTTGAGAGGAACAAGTCACTGTGATCCCTCCTCTGTCAACCAGAGACTTGTGAGGAGAGGCCATTTTAATAGGAATTAGACTGAGTCTTGATTTTTTAGTTAAGAAACAGAAATGTCCCCAAAAGCCTAAGGAAAGGGGAGTTTGTTATGAGCCTACAGGCTAACTCCTAGACGCCAGGGACAGAAGGAAGGTGGCTGGGCCTTGTGAATGTCAAGGCTTGGAACCCAGAGAGACTTGAGAACCATGTAGAACAGTGCATTTTATGATGATGAATTGCTTCTAGGACTATTCCTTTTTCATTGTTACTCTATGAGATTGTTCTTATCTTTCATTCTAACATAAATTGCAATTAGTCTCTTCTCACTTCAAATCAAAAAACATAATGCAGAGATGGCAAAAGGCAGTGTTGGGTGGTGACAAAAGCCAGTAGGCTTACCTGGATTAAATCCCAGCCCCTCCACTTGCTAGCTGTGTGATGTCTGTCAGAGAGGTTAAGTTGTTTTTTTTATTTTTATTTATTTATTTATTTTTGAGACAGAGTCTCTCTCTGTTGCCCGTGTTAGAGTGCTGTGGCGTCAGCTTAGCTTATAGCAACCTCAAACTCCTGGGCTCAAGCAATCCTCCTGCCTCAGCCGTCCAATTAGCTGGGACTGCAGGAATGCACCACCATGCCCGGCTAATTTTTTATATATATATTTTTAGCTGTACAGCTAATTTCTTTCTATTTTTAGTAGAGACGGGGTCTCACTCTTGCTCAGGCTGGTCTCGAACTCCTGAGCTCAAACAATCCTCCCGCCTTGGCCTCCCAGAGTGCTAGGATTATAGGCGTGAGCTACTGTGCCTGGCCTTAAGTTGTTTTTAAAATGTCACAGTACTTGTGAGGATTAAAGGTCAGGAGTTATTTGTAGGGCTCCTGGCATGTGATAGAATTTTTAGAAAAATGCATTAATTGAGTTGGTATCCCTAATTCAAAAATTTAGGGCAGAGCGCAGTGGCTCACACCTGTAATCCCAGAACTTTGGGAAGCCAAAACAGGAAAATCACATGCAGCTAGGAATTTAAGAGCAGCCTGAGCAACACAGGGAGACCCCGTGTCTACAAAAAAATAGAAAAATCAGCTGAGCATGGTGGCATGTACCTGTAGTCCCAGATACTCAGGAGGCTGAAGCAGGAGGATCACTTGAGCCTAGTTTGAAGTTGCAGTGAGCTATGATGATGCCACTATCCCGAGCCTGGACAACAGAGTGAGACCTAGTCTCAAAAAAAAAAAAAAAAAATAGATGTTTTTTGGTGGGAATTTTGTGTCCCTAGTCTTGAGTATAGTGGCAGACACATTGCAAGCGCTCAGTAACTGTGTATTAAATTAATGATCTAAGAATTTATATAAATCTTTGTGTATTTGGAGAAGAAATGACCTAGGGATGAGGCTGTTATTTCTGTTGCTTATTTACTTTCAGTGATATACCCAGGTTAATTTTTATAACTAGATATTTGGGAAACAAACACTCTGTAAATAGTAGCCATTATAATAATCCATAAGTGGATTTTAAGCAACAGTGTAGAAAATTCACCTTTCACAATGAAGCAGGCAGGCATTTGACCTTTTGTTAACAAATATATCTTGTACGTATCAATGGGATATGAACAGGAAGGTCACAAGATGCCCATAAATGCAGTATCATAGTAAGAGGTAAATAGAATCTTTTTTGTATTTAGAATCATATTGGTTAAAAATTACAAATATAATAAGTACTGGAACTTATACACTATATACACTATAACTGTATATTCTGTCTTTTAATATAATTATATATTTCATATAGTAAGATGAGGAGACATTTGCAGTGTTGTCATGCTTAACTTGTGATTCACAATACCTACTTGAATAAAAAAGTAATAGTTTTTCACCATTTGATTCTAGAGGTTGTTAGTTTCTTTCCCATTGAATGGACAAGGTAATTTATCTTGCTGAAATATCCTGTGGTAGAAAGCAGTAGCCCTTCAGTGCCACCAGTCATTTATTCAACGACTTAAACTGTATGAAATGTAACCGAAAACCAGAAAATAAGCAAATATAACCTTTAGCAGCCAAAATGTGACATGAAAACTCTGCTCCCTAAAATATGTATACTTTCCTCCTAGAATCACCTTTTGGATACCTAAAAACTGATATTATAACATAGCATATTTCATTGATTCTAAGATCCACATGTTTTCACCTTTATGTATCTCTGAAATCAGGATTTGCCCAAAATTCAGTGAGTTGTCTGGGGTGGCTCGGGTGGCTGGCATGGCCACGTAGTCTCATTCCTGTAGTAGAGCGGCCTGATGTGTTCCCACGGCACAAAAGCAGCAGCAAGAGAGAGGCCAGCACTTCTCCAGCCTCTGCTTGGATGATGCTTGTTAAGGTCCCATTAGCCAAGGCAAGTTATGAGGCCAAGTCCAGAGTCAAGGCATGAAGGCACAGACTCTGCCTCTTGGTAAGAGGAGCAGTCTTGTCACATTGCCAAGGGATGCGCATATTGGGATGGGAGAGATTTCTGAGTGCATTTTTGCAAACAATCCACCACAATATTACAGGAAATATCATAGTTTAGTGTTTTTTTCCTTTCTGAGTCATACATAAAATAATGTATTTATAATTGATGGTACCTTAGAGTTGATAAAATATGGTATATGTGTATTGGGTTTTTAATTAAGACAATAAAACATTCAGTGTAAGAAACTAAAATAATACAGAAGTGTAAGAGTGAGATTGCTTCCCTGCTGTCCTACCCTCACATCTCAGAATCCAGAGCAAGGGTGGGGACCCTCCCGCCCTGGGGCCACATGTGGCCTTCTGGATCATTGAGTGCAATCTTTTGTCCGGATCTAAATTTTTCAGGGCCTATAGGCACAACAGTTTGGCATATACTTGCTGTGGTAGGTTGAATAATGAATAGTCCCCCAACATGTCTAAGTCCCAATCCCCAGATACTGTAATTATATTGTCTTACATGCTAAAAAAGATCTCGTAGCTATGATTAAGTTAAGGATCTTGAGATGGGGAGATTTTCCTGGACTATTGGGATGAGCCCAATGTAATCACAAGAATCTTTATAAGAGGGAGGCAGAAAGATTAGAGTTAGAGAGGACAAGGCAATGTGTAGATGAAAACAGAGATTGTAGTGGTGTGGGGAACTAAGGAATGCGGGCAGTCTCTAGAAAACTGGAGAAAGTAAGGAGCAGATTTTCTCCAGGCCTTCAAAGGAGCCAGGTCTGTTGACACCTTGGTTTTATCCCCCTTAAGACTCTTTTTGGACTGCTGACCTTCAGAACTCTAAGAGAATACATTTGTTTATTTTATTTATTTATTTATTTTTCTGAGACAGAGTCTCACTCGGTCGCCCCAGGTAGAGTGCAGTGGCATCATCATAGCTCACAGCAACCTCAAACTCCTAGGCTCAAGTGATCCTCCTGCCTCAGCCTCCCAAGTAGCTGGAACTACAGGTGCACACCATGACACCTGCTTAATTTTTTATTTTTAGTAGAGACAGGGTCTCACTCTTACTCAGGCTGGTCTCGAACTCCTGAGCTCAAGCGATCCTCCCATCTTGGCCTCCCAAAGTGCTAGGATTACAGGCATGAGCCACTGCACACAGCCTGTATTGTTTTTAAGCCACTAAGTTTGTAGTAATTTATCACAGCAGCAAATGAAAATTTTTATGTATATACACATGTATATATTTACTTTTAAAGAAATACATAGTTATTGGCTAGGAATTCAAATGGAATCAAAGGGTAGAAAATAAAATCCCCTATTTTTCCTTATTAACTATTCCTATATTCTACAGGTTACCACTCTTAATATTTTCACATGCATTCATTTCTTCAATACCGTTCTGAGGGGTATTTAGGTATTTCTTCTACTAGGGAGCATTTAGGTTGTTTCCAGGATTTTTTTTCTTTTCTCTATTCCTTCTTTTCCCTTCTTCTTTATTACAAAGCAATGCTGAAATGAACTCTCTTCTGCAAATGTCATTGGCTCTCATCTACAAATATAACTGCAAGCAATGGAATTGCTACTTGAGGGAACGTTGCTGTGCGTGTGTGTGTGCACACGTGCATGTGCTGAAGTGACGGGGGTGGGGGTGAGTGGTCTATCATCATATTCAACTCTTTGCCTATAATTTGTTATTTTAACTTTTTTAAAAATTGTGAAATATACAATCACATAAAACATAAATGTATAGCTAAGTGCACTACTGAAAAGTGAAAACACATATAGTTACCATCCAGGTCAAGAAATTGAACGTTGCTCGCACCTTGTGTGCCCTCTGCTGATCACAGCCCCCGAGAGGAAAACACTATTCTGACTTTTATTTCCTGCTGTTCACTTTGATAAAACTCTACAAAAAACTTGGTCATTTGGCCTTTTAGCCCTCAAAAGATTAGAATTGTGAAAAGGGCTAGCCTAGGGTATTCATAATACTGCAATCAAGAATTGACAGCTGACCTTGGAAAAATTATAGAAAGTGGATATAAGAACTAAAAATGAAGTGAGGGTTTGGGACATTTAGTGTTAGAATAAGCAACCCTCTGTGCAAGACTAGCTCCTGGGACATCTGTATTTAAAATATCAACTCCCCATCCCCCCACAAAAACTCATTAATTTATATTTAGGGACACAGGAAAATATTTAGAAAGAATCCCGTAAACATATGAAAAGCAAACAAATAGTGTTTGAAAAGATACCTACTTGTTACCTTGAAAATTTAATCAAAGAGATTGCCTCAATGTGCTGAGATGTCAAATATATGCATCCATTATATGATGCATTAAGCAACTCAATCTTCATCTTTAAAAGCTAAATTGATTCTAAGGGAAGTTCCCAGGAGATTTGCTTTAGAGTGGGCTTGAACTTCTAGTTCCCAGTCTGTTCTCTCTCTTTTTTTTTTTTTTTTTGAGACAGAGTCTTGCTTTGTTGCCCGGGCTAGAGTGCCGTGGCATCAGCCTAGCTCACAGCAACCTCAAACTCCTGGACTCAAGCAATCCTTCTGCCTCAGCCTCCCAAGTAGCTGGGACTACAGGCATGCGCCACCATGCCTGGCTAATTTTTTCTATATATATATTTTTAGTTGTCCAGATCATTTCTTTCTATTTTTTAGTAGAGACGGGGGTCTCGCTCCGGCTCAGGCTGGTCTCGAACTCCTGACCTTGAGCGATCCACCCGCCTCGGGCTCCCAGAGTGCTAGGATTACAGGCGTGAGCCACTTGGCCCGGCCCCAGTCTGTTCTCTTAAACTCATCCAAGGAGTCCTTTCTGATCAGTGCTGATTGGTCAAGGATGGAATTGAATCCTAGGCACATATAATTCTTGTCTTTTTTTCCCTGACTTATACCCAATGCTAGAAGGTAGGACTAAAAATGGCAATGATGAGGTCCTCTTCTGTGAAAGGCTTGTCTAGGTTCTGGGGTTGAGGTGGTGAATACGTGGAGATGGTATGCATAGATGAGATCACATCCCTCACCTCAAACAGCTTAGAGCTGGGAATGCCCTCTGAGTTGGACTCAGAGTTATCATCTTTGCTATTTTGCTCTCAAATTTATTTAGCTTTTTTGTCCAAATAGCTAACTAATTCCTTCCATTGATGATTTTTATGAATGTAAAGTTTCAGGGATTTGGGAAGTACGAAAAAAGTTAAAAGTTTAAGGGAAAGTAATGAGTTTGTCATTTGGTTCCCACTTGTGTTGCACACACTAATGGGAACAGGGGTAGTGGTTTTGTGACACAAAGTAATCCTTTCTCACTGTTTGCTATTTAAAACAAATATAGGAAATCATGTATCTTTTTGAATAGAAAGAGAAAAGTTGGTATGACCTTCAGTGAATCTCTCTAAAGGAGTTAAGAACAGTGCATCTTTAAAAAGCCCTACTGAATACTCATTTGTTTAGAAAATTTGTAAGATTCCCAGACAAAAGTATAATGTCAAATCTGTTCTCTATTAATGGATGACAGTCATGGAAAACATCCATTGTGGTTTTGCTTTTATGATTGATTCTCTGGTTACATGTATTTTGTGTGTATCTGATTGTTTTTATACTGTTGATATTGATGCTATTTTAGTACTGCCCTTTGCAAGTATCATTTTCAGAAATGATAGCTGAAATGTGGCTCTGCTTTTTGGCATTCATGCAGAATTGGGGTGGAAAAACAACAAAGAGGAATCTGGTTAACTCATCCTTTATTCTGTTGGTGAGCACCTGTCAATTTATTTTCCTAGATTCATGATTTTTATTTTTGGGTGGTATGGTGAAGTAGGAGAAGTAAACAAAAACCAAAGTTATTGTGATTAATTTGAAATTATATGTGTTTCTACTCAAGGTCTATTCTAAGAAGAGGCCAATCTTCTGTGTTAGAGATAAAAATAACAAGTTATAAAGGAGAAAAGCATAGGGATATACTTATAAGTAAAGTATTTGACACTGTTACAGTGAGAAGCTATAAAATTTCCTTTCCCAGAAAACTTAATTGCCTAATTTCTTTCTAAAATTTGCAAATCAATTTTTTGTGTCTATATGCTTAATGCCAGTGTGAAAAATAAAAATGATAGGCCGGGCGCAGTGGCTCACGCCTGTAATCCCAGCACTCTGGGAGGCCGAGGCAGGAGGATTGTTTGAGCTCAGGAGTTCGAGACCAGCCTGAGCAAGAGCGAGACCCCGTCTCTACTAAAAATAGAAAGAAATTAATCGGACAACTAAA
>CAUYSK010017577.1:0-20414 GCA_963575035.1 Avahi laniger
GCCTAACTACTTCCTCCTTCTGCCCTACTTAAGCCTCTGCCCTACTGCCATTAAACGAGACTTGATCAGACTCCTGTCTTGTCTCCATTTCTTGTGTCTTGCCTTTCCCATTTCCCACTCTCTCCTCCCAGGTACCCACGAATAACTGGTCCCGCGGGACGGGACAAATACTCAGCATTTTAGGGGCTCTTTTTTCTTGCCATTTCTTTGTGTGTTTGTGTGATGAGTCTTTTCTCTGAATTTAAAAAGTGATTTCTCACCAACTAGTACACAAACACTAATTCCATCTCCAAAGAAAGATACGTATTAAAATGTTGATGGAAAACCACGTTTACGTTTGAGGGCAGAGATCTGAAAGAAAAATGTCTTGGTAATCAACTCAGGGGGTCACGTTTATGGCCAACATTTCTCACTGTAGTTCTTCAGTCCTTTATTGCGCAGCCCTGAATCTTAAGCAATGGTTCTAGAAGAACACCATTAATTTAGTAAAAGTAAGGGATAGTGGTGCCCACCTGCTATCTGCATGTCTGTGGGATTGGCTTTCAGAGCAAGGAATAAGGCAGAACTTTAAGCTCCTAAATGAGAACCTATACAAATAACTTTTTATTATGATATAACACTTGACTATTATGGAACTATTTTCATTTTATTTATCTTGTTTGAGCATCACAATGATAATTTATGTAGGTAGGAAAGACATTCTGATCTCTATTTTAACTGATGAAGAAACCGAGTGTTAGGGATGGTAAGTGCGTCATTCAAATTAAAAACCTCTAGCACAGCCGGTGCTAGACTCCAGGGCTCAGAACTCCTAGTGCAGAGTTCTTTTCAGAACTCTGGTTCTGGTATCTTAGGCAGATGGAACAGCACTAGGAGCTACCAGAAAAAGGGAGGATCAGGAGAGCCTGTTTTAGGATTGCCAGACAAAATACAGGATACTCAGTTAAATTTGAGTTTCAGATAAACATTTTTTAACATAGTATGTCCCGTGACATTTTTGGGACATACATTGAAATTATTCATTGTTTATCTGAAATTCAAATTTCAGTGGTTATCCTATATTTTTATTTGTTGAATCTGGCAGCCCCAGATTGGGCAACCCAGGTTAAAAAGCTGACAATGCCAACAACTTGCAATACAACCGATAGATGGAATTATGTCCCCCATAAAAGATATGCTGGAGTTCTAACTCCTATTACCTCAGGATGTGAACTCATTTGAAAATAGGGTCTGTACAGAGGTGATCAAGTTAAAGGGAGGTTGTTAGAGTGGGCCCTAATCTAATATGACTGGTGTCCTTATAAAAAGGGAGAGTTCAGAGCAGGACAGAGATGCACAAAGGAAGAAGATGTAAAGACACACAAAGAAAACATGAGCCATGTGACTGGAGAGACATGTGTACAAGCCAATGGTCACCAACGATTGCCAGAAAACACCAGAAACTAGAAGTCAAGGCAGGATTCTCTCCTAAAACCATCAGAGAAAGCATGGCTCTGACTTTGGACTTCTCGTCTGCCTTCGAACCTGTGAGACAATACATTTCTGTTATTTTAAGCTACGCAATGTTGTTCATTATGGCAGCCCTAGGAAACTAATGCACCTAATAATAAGATGGCATATAATTGATATGTCTTACTTTCTCATTCTTATGGGCCATCAATTTTGAGATGCATCCTAGTCGTACTTACTGTGTGTTTTTTCACCTGGAAACCTATTTGAATGTTGCAAAGACCCATGCTGCCTGTTAAGCACTGCAGTCATGCTGAATCACTGTGATTTACATTATTGCTACAGCCCAGCTCTTCCCGAATCCTCCTGTTCTCCTCCCTCTCCACGCCCCGATGTGAGTGGTTTCTCTCCCATTTGAGAATCTCATCTATGTGTCACAGCACAATGTGTGAACGAAAGATTTGTCAGAGATTCATTCGGAATTGATCTGAGCCTTGGTCACAAATCTGATCAAAAAGCTTCCCCCAAATTCTAAATAGTTTTCTAAATATTTGATGTCTTGGAGTGGCATAATCAGTGCCGTAAGTGGACGTGCAATGTGGCAGCATCAAGAAGCAGGGAGCGAGGTACGTCTGGTTTAAAGACACCCATTCTGTGCGGCTTTGCTTCTGCTCTTCTGTGAGGCCAGACAGGCTGACTTCAAAAGCTGAGCAAATTGCACCACCCGGTGCCCCAGCAGCCAAGTAATGACTTGGATTGCTTTCTTCATTAAAAGATCATTTCTCTTTTTCCTCTTCAGTGAAGCTTAATGGAGAGGGAGCTTCATTTGAGGTTAGCACATGGAAAGAAACAATACAGGCATAGTCACCTTCCCTGTCCCTGGCCCTCCTGTCACCTTGGAATCACAGGATGACAAACATGAAAACAACATTGTATTAAACCTATGCACACAAGCTGATGACTAGGAACATTTTAATGCTAGAAGACTGCTAAGTGCCACAGAGTCAGCCCTTCTGTTATTAACCTTGAAGCCACGTGAGATTTGCTCAGAGGTGGCAAGCTCCCTTGTCAGGTGCGCAACCTCTCATCTTCCTGCCGGGCCTCTGTGAGCCTACAGCCCAGGCGCTTGTTTTTGCATTTTCTATTCCGTCTGCTTGTCCTGCTGGTCTGCAGCTCTTCCTCCTCATTCTGGTCTCAGCTCAAACGTCACTTCGTCGGGGAATTTTCTCAATTTCTCTCACCCTCCTTTCTTTTTCTAGAGCTCTCTCTTTATTACCCTGTTCTTTTCTCTTCATTGCACTTATTGCTTCTACAATTCTCATTTGTATATTTGCTACATGCTTGTTGTCGTTTCTCTCCACTGGAATTGGAAGTTCCATAAAGGCACCCAGCTGCCCAATCATGCATATTTGTTGAATGAATAAATGAATGCTTACTAGCTCTATGACTATGGTCAATATTCAGTTGTCTCATCTGTAAAATTGGGACAAACAGGATCTGATAGGAATATTCAGTAATTAAATGAGATAATGATTCCAAAGATAAGAACTTGTATCCTTTATTTTAGTTCTTATAGGAGCTTTTGAAATTAAGTACTAAAATTCCACTTCCATTTTACAAAAGGAGAACAAAAGTTCAGAAAGGCAAATTAATCTGCCAAAGGCCACAGAGCTGGTAAATGTTAGAATGAGTATTTGAACCAAAGGTTCTGGATTCCAAAGCCCTTAAGCTCTGTTTCCAAATTGCAGACAACCTATATAGACAAACTCGATATAGGAAATCTCAAAAATGTTCAAATCTGGATTCTGGTTCTTCTATCTTGGTTCCTGTCCAATCTAAGTTTTGTCCCAGTAGAAAACCTCTGGAGACTGGACAAAATGAGAACCATCCCAGAACCTGGGATCAGCACATTTAAGGGGAAAAGGGAAAAGAAAAAATAGCACGCTTTGTTTTATGAAACTCATACTTACGGGCTCATATGTAAAGATACATTTTGGAATTTTGCAAAGCTTCCCAAATCTGAGTGAGTTAGGAGGAGGATATAGGCAAAAAGGGAAAAAGTACTAAGCAGTTTTGGAAGATGTGATGTGCTGACTGAAAGCCCATCCTAGTGAAAGCCTACAAATCAATGACATGAAGCCACATGAGCTAGTATTTGGGAGAGAGTGAGAAAGAAGTAAAAAGTGACTTTCTCTTCCCACTGCTTTCTAATGATGAAAAACATTCAACAATGAAAGTCTTTCACTGTTTCTGTGTTGGAGAGTTAGACGATAGTTCAATGTCATACACAAACATACACATATAGAAATAAATTTAATTCATCAAATAAAACTTGCTTATTTTCACTTTTCCCCTTTCCTATATACATGTATATAAGTGTGTGTGTATCCTCTTCTTATGCTCTTAAAATCTGTCACAGAAACAGAATGAAGGCTAGAATAAAAGACACAGAAGCAGCAGGAGACAGGGGAAAAGAATACTCATAGATTAGGTGACAAGACCAAGATATACATTTCCAGCTCGTAAAGATTTTGTCCCATTCTTAGTTAATATTTTCACTATTGAAGTATTTCAGTCTCCTTAAAAAATTAACATAGCACATGTTTTAGTGGGATATAAATAAAGGTCTAGAAAGCACTTTGCAAGTCATTAAGTACCATGCAAATAGTAAACATTAAGTAATGTTAATAGCTTTAAGAATCCTGTCTGGCCTGCAGTGACCTAGAATAACAGTGCTATGGACCTAGGGAGGGCTAATAGTTTTGACAGAATGAAATGTGTGTGATTTTGTAGAGGTTCTGCCATATTCTAAAGCTGAGAGAAAATACTACCTTTTGATCTCTATCTGAAACCAAACATTTGTTGACGATTCTTATTCTTGCCAAAGAACCTTCATTGGGCTTTTAAAGGGCTAATTTAGAAAATTAATACACATTCTCTACCACCAACTAAAACTTTGATTACATTAATTTTGATATTTAAATACAAGGAATAGAGAATAACAGATTAAATTTTGTCTACAATAACCTACCTAGAAAGCAAAGAAAGAAGTTCGTCTAAAGATAATAAAATTAAGCATTTTCTTGTTTAAAAATGTTGATCACTCCTCTTGAGTTTTAGACCAGGAAAATAAACTCCACGAGCCTGTGGTATTAATATTAAATACTTCGTGAGCTGTTTTGGAAGAAGCACACTGGGTTTCATTCATTCATTCATTCATTCGCTCACATTCTATCAGTCTTTGAACCCTGCTGTGTTTCAAAAAGGCCAAGCACATAAAATGAGCTATGTCTTCCATACTTATGATGAGAAAAAGTGCCTTTTCTCATTATTCACACTGCTCTCCTTGCTGTTCCTTGAATGTGCCAGGCATGCTCCCACCTCAGAGCTTTTGCACTTGCAAAATGTGCATCCTCTTCCCGGAAATCCACATGGCTCCCTTACTCGCCTGTAAGCCATGCCTTGGCAAACAATGAAAAAATTCCCATGCTTGCTCAGGTCAGGCCATATTTTCATTAACTTCCCAACCATCTCTCCTGCTTTCTTTATTCTGTAGTACTTCACATCAATTAGCATATTAAGTATTTCACTTTTGAAAAAAAAAATTACTTAAATTCCAATGACTATTGTCTGGTTTGTTCACTGCTGGTTTCCCTTGGACCAAGTACTATGTCTAGTACATTAATATTTGTCCAATGAATGAATGAATGAAAGTATAAAATATATTCTATATTGTGAAATTATCAAACTGTGATATTAGCAGTCACAATGAGATTGGGGCAGGAGCTCAGAGATTGACAGCATTTAATAGGAAGCATCGTGGAGGACAAGTTTCTGCACAATAAGGCATCTATTTTTAACTTTTTAAGCAAGCAAGATTCTGCTTGTGAGAAGGGCCTAGAATCTCCTCCCTTTGTCTGTGTACACAGAGGTAGTCCCATCCAACCAGACAGAATACTCAGATTAGACAAAGAGGAGTCCAATTACAGGGCCACAGCATTGTGTGGCCATTTCCAGAGTTGATGATCAAACACTAAGACCTTTCAGTGATCAATTAAAGAAAAAAAGGAAGCCAAGATCCCACACCTGCTAGCCAGGCTGCCCAAAGCCAGAGCCACATGAGACACCCACAAGAAGAACTGGACTATGCTAAGACTATTTCTTTAGCTGCCCTGGTCTCCATCTAAGATTGTGAAAGACCTAGTGGGCCAGACTCGGGAGTCTGGATTTGTTTCTGTAGGCTCTGAATTCCATTTGAGGTTTGGAGCAGGCTAACCACAAGGATGCCATTGCAGAGCTGTGATCAATTTAAGGATATCGCAGCTCTCTCTAGTGTCATCCTGTTACATTTTTCTTTCTGAGCAAATCAGGTCTTAAAGATTTGGTAAGTCATTTATAACATAAAGCCTATTACAAGAGCAAAGCTCTGGGGTACTTTTTCCCTCCTGATTTCATGCCAATGGCTGATATCCTATTATTAATGGGGATAGATTTGTCATGGGGAAAAAAAAAGATAATTAGATTGTGCGGACCAGACAGTCCTGATGGAGTCAGGATTCAGGTGCCCAGAGTGGGCAAGTAAAGACTGGGCTATCTCAGAACTATTTCCTTAGCTGCCCTGGTCAACAACTGTTCCTTTGTTAAGAAGAACTAAAGACGAATATAACATCGGTTGAAGATTTGTAATTTTGGTATTTTAAGGTCTTAACATCTACTTAATAGACTTATGTGATATTTAATTTAGATGGGAGGCTGGCCCTTACTGCGGCTATTGTTGTATTAGCGGCATCCTCTCTCACCACTCTATAGAATTCTGTCCTTGCGAGTTTTTTCTCCATTTGAGTGTGCCACATGCTACACAAGCAAGGTAAAAACACATGGTTTATATAGAAAGTGAAAAATTTTCAAAAGCTTGCCAATTAGTTTTACAAAGCTCTACCAGGGTCAATGTATTCCCTAAAATTCCTCTAATCCACAGTGCAGGAAAGTCCCTCTGCCCATGAGACAGTCTACCCTGACCTTGAGAGCATGGATCCAAATACATGGCTTGCTTAAAATGAATGCATTTTAATCTCAGTGACTCTCTCTAAGGTTTGAAATGTCTGCACTGCTCTTAAAACCATGGTTGTGGCATTTCTCCTCCCTGCACCAGACTGAGGGATGGCTCTTCTCATCCTGCTGGCTTTGGGTAGTCCCTCCCCATGGGGTGCACACCTGGCTCATCACCATGGAGGCCCTTCACCCGTCAGATGGCCAGCCCAGAGTGTGATGCTTCAACCAGTTCTGGAATCCTTTCCAAGAAAGGCAGAAAGGTGTGGTAGATAGAATAATGCCCCCGCTTTCCCAAATATCAATGTCCTCATCCCTAGAACCAGTGAATGTTACCTTGTATGGCAAAAGAAACTTGACAGATGTTAAGTTAAGGATCTTAAAACAGGGAGATTACTCTGGATTATCCCAGGTGGGTCCTAAACATAATCACAAGTACCCTTTAACAGGGAAGCGGACGAGTCAGAGAAAGAGATGTGATGATGGAAGCAGAGATTGGAGTGATGTGGCTACAACCCAAGGAATGCTGGCAGCCACCAGCTGGATCTCCCCAGAGACTCCAGGGGGAGTGTGGCCCTCTTGAGTTTGGACCTATCTAGTCTCTGCAACTGTGAAATAATAAATTTCCATTGTTTGGAGAAAAAAGAAAACAACTAAAAAACAAAAACAAACCATGGTTGTGAAATGGATAAATGTGTTTTTGGTTAAAATCCACGGTTTTTAGTTCAATAGAATTGGTTTGAATGGAATCTGAAATGGAAGGCAGATAAAAATATCCACAGGGTACAAAGCCACCAGGGGCTTCTGCGATGGTAACCCCTTGAATGTGTTAGGCCTGGGGCATCTAAATGGTAAATAACTCTAAACTCCCAGTTTCAACAAAACAAGATTCAATCACTACAGCTGTCATGCATTTCATATACTTCGGGATAGAACTCTAGAAACATTCTGAGATGAACATCTGCCTCTTCAGAAATTGGCAACATATACAAGGTGCTATGCAGGAACAGTTTCGTAACAGTAGCATGATGATCTGTTGACGAGTAAAGACAAGGAAGGCACAGAGTCCTGGCATCTTATTGAAATAATGAAGTTGAAAGAATCTTCTAGTAAGAAAAGAAGAATGTGGGCTAGGTCCATTCAAGTTTCCTCCTGCTCATAGAACACTTTGCCAATAGGGACAACTCATCAATGGGAAGTGTAACAAGACCAGGAGCCAGAAACTGGGTCATAGCGTCGTTACTTTAAACCTATGTTTCAGTCTTCAACTTGAACTGTGTATGTGACTCCACCATGTGAGCAACTTGAAAGGTAGCTCTCTAGAGTCTAGTGTAAGCCAATCCAACAACACTCTCATCTCTTCCCTCCTATAAGTCTCTCAATAACCCTGTAAGTACTTATCATCTCCAATTTATAGCTAAGATTACTCATGTTTGGGGAGCTTAAACGATTTGTCCAAGGTAGTCACAACACTTAGGAGTAATAGAATTGGGATTCAAACCCAGGCAGCTCAATTCCAGATGCCAAAGCTTGATCACTATCCTCTAATTCCACTGCTCTTGGGGAAAAATTTCACCATCGGTTGTTGTAAGAACGGGTCTAAACATTAAAAAAATGCTCACTAGGATAAATCACATACATTAAGTACAGGAACAAGAACACATAAAGATTCCTCTAAAATCTCTTTTTCCCCCACTCCATTTAGAGGCTACAGTTTAATGGACAGCACGAAGCAGGAAAGAATGCAGTCTGCATATGTCAACAAATGTCATCCCAGTAAGTGCTCAGGATTCTCATCAGTGGCATCTAAATATAGCAGCTTGATACTAATAGATAACTTATTGAGCATACTAAGAATAAGCTATTGTGCCAAAAACTTTACATGTGTTAAGATATTAAGTACTCATAAAATCCCTGTGAAGCAGGCATTCTTATTATACCCCTTGTACAGATGGGGAACTTGAGGTGTATAACTCATACAGGCATAGCTTGGATTTGAGCCTCATAGGCTGGCTCTAGAGTCTATCTGCTACACCACTATGCTGTACTCCCTTTTAAGAGTCTTGAGTGCTATTTATTTTACCTGTAAGTGCTGTTAGCAACTGTTTTTCACAGCCTAAATGCATACTCAATATTTATATGTGTGTATACAGCTCCTCTCAGTATTTGCAAAGAAGTTTCACACACCATATGTTATTTGATATAACGTCCCTTTAAGGAAGGCAGAGATGTTGCCAGAGTCCCTGTTTCACAGAGGAGGAAAATAGAAAGCCAGACAGCTGAAGTCATTTTCCTGAGGTTACCCAGTTGAACAGAGGCAAGAATGAGAATTGGAAACCACGTCAGTTGGAAGTGATTAAAGCAATATAGCAGTTGTTTGGACTTCATATTTATCAAGTTTTTAGAGCAAGCTCTCAGCTGTCATATCCTAAATCAGGGTACTGCTTCATTGCCAAAATCTGAGCAAGAGATCGGTACACAGGATTGGTTGCAGAGACCCATTACATATAAAAAAGCCTTGGATCTAAGTTTAGAGCATACTCTGTGAGTGACTCACAGATGTACGAAGAAAAGGTTGATCTGTTTACTGGTTTAGTTCCTAGTTCTTTTCTCACTATGGAAGTGTTTCCCAAATTTCAGTCATATACCTAGCCACCTTTGTGATGTTTGCCTTACTAAAATATCACCTATGCTAGTTTATGTAATATACATTTTCAGTAGACTCAGTAATTTTATTTAGCCTAAGCAATAAAATCTGAAATTACAGGTTTGATATGTGAGTTACATTTTTTTCAAATATGTATGAAAATAAATACAGAAGGACAACCCGAAGCCACGTCTCGAGGAATACAGAAAAGTGTGAGATGGGCGCAGTAAAGAAGAGCTCAGTGGTAGAGGAATAGACCAATGAACTTGAGGTATTTTGGCATCCTGTTATGCTCTGAATGTTTATTTGCCCAACTATTAATAAACAAAGCTTTCTTTCCTCTTGAAAATGTTTAATGAGATAGAGGAAAAGCTTTATTTGTACACCACTTAATATAGAAATATGATGGGAATTCATTATGATAATCAGGAGCAGGCTATCCAGAGGGGTAAAATACTCCATAGACACAAAACCGATCCTTAGGTGAAGGGTAAGGGGATCTAGGTTTTGCGAATCCTTTTATTTTCTGGTGGCGTGGGATGGGACACTGGCTGCTGAATTTTCAGAGTGGTGTTAGGCTTTTCCATGGGTATTTGATGGCCATGGTATGACTCTCTGCTACACTCCCCTCCCATCTTCCATCTCATATTAAAGACCCTCACTTGAATTCTAGACACAGAAACTGCAACAGATACACCAGTAGGGGATTCCCAGAATGTAAATTTTGAAACTAGCATTCTGGCTCTATCAGCTAATATATTCACAGAGTTGCCCTATACTCATCATTTGCATGTACATACATTATCTATGTGCATGTACATATATAGCATGTCATTTTCAAGGAATGAAACTGCATAATTTAGTTTAATTTAATCATTGTAATAACTTCCTATGGTTGATATTGTCATCCCTGTTTTGAAGATGGAAAAACAAATTTTATAACTTGCTCCCAGCTAGAAAATGGTAGAATTACCATCTGAACCTAGATCTCTGAAATTGATTTAAAGATGGCCACAAAATCTTCTCTATTTCTTCCATTGAAGGGTGCAGTCCAATTCCCCTTCCTTGGGTTTGTGCTAGACTTAGTTACTTACTGATGAATAGAATGCAGTGGAAGTTACGTTCTGGAATTTCTGAGTCTGAGTCATAAAAAGGCTTTGGAACTTCTGCTTGGGCCTGTGGACAAATACGCTCTTAGGATATCTGCTCTTGGAAGTCAGCTACCATACTTTGAGGAAGCCCAGTTGGCCCTACAGAGAGGCTCATAGGAAGGTTTAGGTCCCCAGTGGTAGTCCTGGCTGAGTCCCCCACAAAAGCCAGCAACAAATGGACAGTAACGTCATGGATTCATCCTCTACAGCTAGTTCAGTTGAGCCTTCAGAGGACTGTAGCCCTAGCTGATATCTGACTGCAATCACATGAGAGATGCTAAATATAAAAACATTTTTTCTTTATCTTTGTTCTCTGTAATTTCTTGGGGCTGCTCCAAAAGTACAGCCTGGCTCTTGGCACAGAGTATGAGAAAACATTATGAACTATGGAAAAATATAGCTAAATTGGCATCAGTCACCTCCTTGCTACCAGTTTTGCCACAAGAAAGGTACCTTTGTTGTGTGTGTGTGTGTGTGTGTGTGTGTGTGTGTGTGTGTGTGCGTGCACACATCCACTGCATTATAATTAGCAGCACAGTCATTATGTCAGCAAGGGTGTTCTCTGTTCTAATTACGTAAGGCAGAAGTGGAGAATTGTCAGCTCACTGGATATGTCTGTCTTGGACTCAATATCTCTTGTGAGCTGATCTCAAATCCAATCCTAGGGATTAATATTATCTTGCTTATTGTTTTTTGGCATATTAAATATTAATAATTTCCCATACCTAAGGGCTAGATCATTAAGAACAGAGCATCTGAAGGGTAAGGGCTAAAGTTAGAGAACTGAGAACAATGCTTAAACTGCTTATTTGAAATGACAGAAAAGAAAGAGTAAACATTTTCTAAAGCTGCAGCCCAAATGAAGGGCAGAGTATGGTGAAAGCAGAGTAGTAACAACTCATCTCCCTCTTGTCCAAGTTCTTTATAATTTCCTCTGTGTATGTCTCCTTTTCCCTTTGGTGCATGTGTCTCCCTAACCCATTTTCATATCCTATCTCATCCTTGGTCTCTTAACTTTTCTCCAGTGTTTTTTGTCCTTTCCATTTTTCATTCTTTCTTTCTTTTTTTTTCTTTTTTTTTTTTTGCCAATTTTCCTTTTCTTTTATTAAAAATGAAAGTCTGAAACAACATTCTAAAGCCCCACATTTTGGACAAAGCAGCTGCAGTCTCCACCACTGTCACTGTGTATTTCTTTCTTTCCACGACAGACACCATGGCCCAGAGGAGCTCAGGGACCCCTGGGACTCAGAGCTGGGGGAATGGACCTCCCCCACCCAAAAATCCCCACATAAATAACCTACTGGAATCCCACACAACTTGAGGGCTTCGCTTGTTAAAAGCTCCCTTCCTCAGAGGCTATTTTAGGGAAGACATTAGGTGCTTTGTTTATGACTAAGCTGCCCAGGAAAATGGCTTGAGGCCACACGCCACCTGTCCACTCACCCAGTGCCCAGAGAGCAACAATGGGCCTGCTCAGCTCCGTGGGGTCCTGTCCTCCCTTCTCTTCAGAGTGGGGGTGAGACGGAACTGGCAGGTACTGCATAGGTACTGCCTTGGGCATAGGTATTGCCTTGGGTATTGCTGCGGGCATTGCTGCAGCATTACTTGAGTCACAAGTCTCAAAACAAAGTTTCAAATTGCCCTAATCAAAACAGGGTGGAGGCAGGGCAAGTTCCAACTGGTTATAACCTAGATGGTGGAGGTTCACCACCCCTTCATGAATATTCCTCCCCTTGTTTAGCCAGTTGCTTAAATAGAAAGGCAACAGGAACCAAAGGGACCAGTTCTCTTGTGCAGCCAGGGCCAGCCTCTGCTCTGTGAAGCAGACTTTCTACAGTTTCTGAATAAATCTCGCTTTCACTTTATACTGTCAGCTCGCTCCTGAATTCTTTCTTGCACGAAGCCAAGGACCCACTTAGACCTCAAGTGGCTCCCACCATTGGGAGTCACTTTCCTGTGTCAGGGTTACCTGGAGGACAACAGTACAAGAGGCTTCCATCCCAGCCATAGGAAACCCACCCCAAACACCCCACAGAGACCCGTAGAGTAGGTAGGCCACAGGTCTGGCGTCAGGCAAATCTAGGTTGAAATACTGGCTCCAAGAGGATGTCTCTTCACCTTCTCTGGGCCACGATTTCTTCATCTGTACCCACCTCTGAAGGCTGTTATGCGAGAGAATATGTTAAGTACTTAACACAATGTCCCGGGTACTGGTGTTACTCTAAATGGTGGCATCCTGGTGAGTCCATTATACTGGAGGTTTCCATGCAGGCTGGAGGCTGGGGATGGGACCAAGTCCCACATGTGCTCCAGGCCCCAGTCTGCTGCAGCATCACGTGGCTGCACGACCTGGGGCTCCCCCAGGTCCTTGGCCAGAGCTGACCAGGAGATTCCCTCTTGCCAAATGACTTACATCTCTGGGTCTCAGTTTCCTTATCTTTCAAAGCAAAGGTAAACAGTTCACAAAATGATTATCAAGGGCTGCAGCTCCCCTAGTAATCTCTCAAGGGCAGGGAGGCCTTGTGTGGTGGGGGGCGGGTGTGAGCAAAGGTATCAAAACGGGCACAGGAGGGGTGGTCCCATAGCAGAGGGACATCTCTAGTGAATAGGCTGTTACTCTTTCCTCAGGTTGGGCAAGATCATAGGCTGCAGGATGCTAGAGCCAGAGGCACCAAAGGCCACAGCATCAACACCTAATTTCCAGAGGGTAACACCAAGACATGGTCCAACTAGGTAACATGCTGGGGGAACAGACACTGAGTTTGCAGCAGAGTCTGGGCTGAAACCCAGGTCTCTAGACAGGTTTAGGGAATATCCTGCAAGTTTTAGGAAATGCAGTGCTTAGTTCTGGTTTAAACTTGCTGACTGACTTCTTTGGAAAACCAAATCTAGCTTATGACTCATAAACTAGATAATCTATTATGATAATCTAGTCTATGATCCAGAAATAGTAGTGTTGCAAATTCCTGCAATTCAACTTCATGATCTAGCACTAGTGCTGCAGGAAAGGCTCAGAGACCTGTGAGGGCTGAGTAACACCACCCTGCAGGGGGTGGCGAGAAAAGAAGACTTGAGTGTTGTGTCAACTTCTGTGACAGCAGCTGCCCTGGGGGTCTATAGGGACAGGGCACTTGAGGGCCACTAGCCTGTGTGGCCTCAGCCTCAGGGTGAAGGAACACCCAGGTGGCAGTTGGGGCCTCAAGGGAGGTTCAGCTGGCATTGTTAATGGCAGTCTGGGTGCCACTCAGCAGTCTCTCCTGCTCTCCCTCCTCCACCAGGGGCCGGCCCAGGGACAGGCAGGCCAGCAGCAGGTGGTGTAGCCTGTTGTAGAGGGCGGTACCCATCAGAAGGATGAGGAAGTTGAGGATCTACAGCATGTGGAAGGCCTCCCAGCCTGGCGCCAGGCTCAGTGCCCAGATGACAACAGTGCGCAAGCTGTCCAGCACCACGTGGGTGGTGCTCAGCTTCTTGGTGACGCTGATGCTTGCAAAGTTGGAGAAGGAGATGCTGCTGATGTTGCCCAGCAGCACCAGGGCGATGACTGGCTGCCGCTCCACCTGGCAGAAGGCGTGCAGGGCATCCTCCAGCATCCTGTGAGGGTTTCCACTGAAGAGCCAGTGGGCATGTAGTACGTGGGCACCGGCAGCAAGGAGAGGATCACCAAGCCAAAGAGGCCCTCAGTGCCGACTGCCCGTAGTGGGTGCACGCTGTGTTTGTAGACAAACCTCCCCTAGCACCATCTGGATGGAGACGATAATCTGGGTCATGACGATCAATAGGTCCCCTGTGATCACTTCGCTGAGCTTGTGCTGATCATCATGCATGCTCAGAAGGTCGGCCAGGCCCACAGCCACCAGCCCCGCGATGGTGGCCAGGATGCCTGGCCACTGGCTCAGCACCAGCTTCTGGCCCAGGAAGGCCACTCAGAACGGGCCTGTGAATATGACCACTGTGCCCCTCAGCATGTGGAAGCTGGAGGCACTGGTTACGTTCAGAGCCACATGCATGAGGCTGGTCCCCGTCATGTCACAGAGGGCTGGGGGCAGGAAGAGAAGGGGGTTGCAGGGCTGCTGGGGATGACACTGGAATCTTGACTGCCCTGTGGCTCTGCACCGGAGGAGGGAGAGGATGACCAGGTGGGAGAACTCTCCCGGGAACATGCCCACTGGCTGGAGGAAAGGATGCTGGCGGCTGTGTTCCTTGCTCCCTCCGCAGCCATGAGCCCTGACATTGTCCGCCCACTTTGCCGAAAGCGTGTTGATGGAGCCAGTAACGAGCATGAGCCTGGCCAGGAACAGCTGGTACTTGGTCCAGGCCTTGAAACAGGAACGGGGGCTTGCTCCAGCCAGCTGTCCTTTCCACTTCTCATCTAACTCAGTGGCAATATACAAGCAGCTGCAGTATTTGTTACATGTTTATGGTATTTACTGAATGACTATTTTTCTAGTTCTTAATTATCTCAAAAAGAAATATAAAATCATTTAACTAAATTACATTACTATTTACTTCTGTCTGATAATTCTGATACTTTATTTTTGCTTCAGGCCTGCTATTGACATAATATTTTAGACTAAATACCATAACCTCTTTAGAAAGAGAATGAACTTCATTAATTATTATTAATTAGAGAAGACTTGTCTTGAATTAGTGAAAAGCCTCAATTAAATATATGTGTATTTTTTTCATGAAGTTTTGAATTTTTTTATCATAAGAAGAGAAAATTGCAGACCAGTGCTACGTCACTTTGTAAAGTCTTTAGAGACTTTATTTATAGAAATGATAATGTGTATTAGGGTACGAGATAAAGTATAAAAAGAAAAAATTTACTCACCAGACTCTTCCCTCAAATATTTCTCAAGAGAAATGCATTCAAAATGAGAGAATTATGCTCTCCAGCATAGACTTTATGTGCTAGGAAATTGGGAGGAAAGCCAGGGAGCATTGAGCTTCTGGGTCCTCCAGCTGTCCTAGACTGACCCCATATGGCCTTCAAGTGTGAACAGAACACAAGAAGTTACTTGCAGCAGGAGGTGAGGCTGGCAGAGTGAAAGGTGTCTACCTCTATGATATGAATGGGAAAACAAAAGACAAATTGGTGAAAGAAACCACCACTTACAAAAACTAAAGACTATAAAGGAAGCCAAGGAAGCCAAGGTGGATATAAACATGGGAAGATAATAGGAAGGCCTTAATGCTCATGATGTGAGCTAAATACCATGTTTTACCGCCCAGCGACCCATCTGCAATGACCCATCTGCCCCAAGGGAGGAAGGCCTCAAGATAATCCTTCAAATAGATTCTTTTTCTCTCAGTATTAAAAAGGCTGGTTTTAATGTGAATCTTGTCTTGCATTTGAGCTTTTTTTTTTTTAATAAGAAGAAATGGATTTTTCAGCCAAACCCCACTAATTTACACCACAAATTCAGATAATTTCTGAGTGTGGGTTTATCTTTTTACTATGAACAAAGACATCTCAATGAATGGGCATCACAAAAAAAAAAAATGAGAAGGGTAATTAAATCACCAAATGAAAAAGCTGGCCTCCTTTATATTCGAAGAATTGCCATGAGGCAAACAAACTTATATCCCCTGTACATGCTCAATAAATATTGGTTAAATTAAATTTGTCAAAATTTATAATCCACATGAGCTGCACACCGAAATGGAGAAAACCCCCAAGGGTGCATTATTGCACATGGAGCATGAGACCAACCTTGTTGGACCCTGAAATAAACTCTCTGAATATTCAGGAAATTTGTTTTCTTTTTCTGAGGATTTACAGCTTCATTTATGGTACATACAAGAGAACCATTCCCTATCCCATGATTTAGAATGTACTTCAGGGAAGTTGTCATTAGGAAGTCAAACACATCAGCAAGTGGTTATAATGAAGAAATCATGAATAATAATAATAATGATCTGTAAACTTAAAATGTTTAAAACTACATTTGTTATGCCCTCTCCATTTCCTCCTCCAAACTTGGCCCTTTTACTAAGCTCACCATTCTAACTGGCCAGAGAGCTGCAAGTCTCCTAATGAGCTTCTTGATTTATACATAGTGAATCATGAAACTCCTTTGTTCCTTAGTTTTATCTCTCTCTGTCTATTTCCATGATTTAGATCCTTATTCTCTTATATCTGGATGCTCCAGACAGATTCCTTTAATACAGGCCCATCTCAGTAAATCAAATATCCTATATACAAATGAGGCCAGTCACCATCTTTTTCTATAAATACTTCATGCTGCTTCCTTATGCTGCAACTTACATCATTTTGTTTACAGAAAAACTCAACCTTTTCCATCTTCATTTACCTCTCCTTCAAAGACAAACTCAAGTCCTACCTGCCTTCCTGATCCCTCTAACTCTTACATCTTCTTTGGCTTCCCTTTTCCACAAAATTTAGTTCTTTACTGTAGTCCAACTCAGAGGGCTCTATATTGCCTGGTGCGGACTACTTTGTTTCTTAAAGTGAACTTAAGTTTCTTGAAAGCCTTGCCCAATTACACCTTCCACCTCCAATTTAGTTTAGGTCCCCACATTGTATGTCCCTGCTGCACCCCATGCTTCGCCACACTTGCAATTGCTTGTCTGTTTCCTTGATGGGCCATGAACTTCTTTGTGGCAGTAGTCTCACCCATCCACACTGTGCACCATTGTGTCCCAAGGGCCATTGTGTCCCTTGGTGCCTGGCACACGCAGTTGCCTGAGAAATATATTTTTGACTTATTATTAACCTGAAGGCAAGAATCATGTTTTCAGGTGTTTTGTTTTTTTTTTTTTTTTTTGGTATTCTCCCAAACAGTTGTTAATGTACAAACTTAAAAATTATAAAACTTGATCTTCTGTTAATAACATGGGAATGTTATTAATGACAGTTGGATTTATTCTTCATGGAAATGGGGTGGGGGTGGTGTTCAAGCTCACTTTAAGAAGGAAATGGTAAACATTAATTAAAAAAAAATATCTCAGCAAACCACAATGGAAAACAAGCCAACAAACCCTGAGGGACCTTGACTCATTGGAGGTATGGCTTGAGCCTGCCCACGCCTGGAAGGGCAAAGGCACATATTGATGACCCCTCCCTCCTGTAATTTCCAGGAAGGAACATCTCCTGATCCTTAGCTGAGCACACACAGTCTTAGGGGAAGGGTGGGGGCAGGCTGTGACCATTGCATTGAGAATTTATAAATTTTTCCAGGATCCATGACTTTAAAGTCCCTGTGAACCCTTCTGGGCCTGGAATCCGTTACTCAAAATACTAGCCCAAAGGGCAGCAGCACCTCATTTGTGACTGGAATCCTTCAGCCATCCCCAGTCCTGGGATCAGTTTTTCTTCTTGGCATTCACCCTAATAAAGCAGTCTGGGTGCAAGATGAGTCAACATCCCAGATCTGCTCCTCATGTAAAATCCTAGTTTCTCTGTCTCTTTAATTAAAATGATTTATAGTTCTTTATTCCTTTAATAGTCTCTTTGCTAACCCAAATCTCTGGAAACTTACTCTACAGTCCCTGGTGTAGAACTGTCTGATGCAAACTCTGTGTGTGTGTAGGAGGAGGAAAGAGCAGAGGAGCCAACTTCTTGAGATCCTTCTACATGCCTGTCTTCTTTTCATTCTCCTCAGGCTTTCTAAACTCATGAGCAGGAGCTCTTAACATGAAGGTCATGGATAGACTTGAAGATGCTTGGATATCTGTGCACACAGCTACCTAAAATTTTGTGGTTAGGCTGTCTACGTCTTTCACTGGATTCTCAAAGGAAACAATGACCCCAAAAGAATAGGAACTTCTGCTCTGTAGGTTTATATTCTATCTTCAGGCCCCATCCCTTGCTAACATTCTTTTCTTGATGATCAGAGTATTCAGTCTTAGCAACAAAACCTATGCTTTGGTACCTGATATGAAATTGGGTCATTCATTATTTCAACAGATAAAGAATGCCTACTATGTGCTTGGCATTATTCTTGGCACTGGAGATACAAGACAAAATGGATACAAGACACTTTATTTACCAAATGTTTACTCTGTGCAAAGCGCTTTCTTTGCTAAGTGATTATCTCCTTTAGTCCTCAAAACAAACCTATGAAATAAGTACTATTATTATAGTAACTTTAAAAATGAGAAAACTGAGACAGTAACTAAATCTGGGTTCTCACAGTTCTTAAGTAATGAGCCCAGGAGCTGGAGGCTTCTCTTCAAGTTACCTCTTCAAATTATTTAAGGGATACAATGTGAGTCTGAAATCAACCCAGCCTGAGAGCCCCAGTGCATGAGAATGATCAACTATTTACTAGCAAGATCTTTTTCTACAAAGACATCACGCTTCTTCTTCATGTGGCGTCTTAGATCGTTTTGTTCCCAGGTGAACTGTGGGATTGGGAATAGAAAGCCTCATTTATGAGCCTCAGTGTCCTGTAGAGAAATTGTGAACATGTCAGTTTGGGCCACTTTTCCTCTTTATCCTTACACTCAAAAATGACCTGATCACTTACCAACTCTTTTTCGTTTTTCTATGCCCTCACATAAGTTTCATCTTTACTTACAGGAAGATAACAAGTCCTCTTAGCATAACAATTGATTAAGTCAGCAACAGTATTTTTAGTCAAGCTTCATTAAAGACTCAACACAAAGCCAGACTGTATTAGTCAGAACATTGCAAACTCCTTTTTCATTCATTTTAATTAAATATATTTACAATTGTCTCTGCTCACCCAGGAATGATCTCTTTTGCAGCTTAGTCATCAGGCCACTTGCTTGAATGTCCATGTGTTCAAATGAGCTTTAACCCTTACTTACTATAACTGCCTATAATGAAGTTTCTTCTTTCTCCTTCTGCTCCTCTCTTTTCTCTTCCTCCTCCCTCTCCTTTTCATCAGACACCTGCCATTCGTATGTTTCTCACTGTTGCTTCCAGAGACTCAAAATTTTGTATACTTATTGATTGATTAGATTTCTTTAGATCCATAAAAAATGTTTCAAAATAAGCATCATTTTCTTTGACAGCTTTTTACCAAGAGTCTGGTGATTTGAAAATTAGACAAAAGGTTATGATCTACAACTGGGATGTCGCATATATGGTAGCCACCAGCCTCAGTGGGCTATAAAATACTTGAAATGTGGAGAGTGCCACATGATAATATTTTGGATATATTCAGTTACATTAAAATTAATTTCATCTATTTATTTTTTGCCCTTTTTAATGTGGCTAGCAAAAAATATATAATTGTGTATGTGATTTACATTACATTTCTGTTGAACAGTGCTGATCTACACAGATCAATTTTTTATCTATCACCACACATTGCAGAGCAAGAGAATGCCAACCTGATAAGAAAGCTGAAGGTTTGATTTTTTGCCCAGTGTTGCCCTTATTAAAATGGATACATCTTTTAGTATTGAGCTCATGAGACAGAACCAGTGATAGAGACCCAATTCTGGACTACTGAAAGGGATTTTCAATTACTTATGGACTAAGACCACATCGCAAATCCATATTGGAAATTGTGTGTGTCCACAGAGCTAATGTCCCCTCAACACCCTGTTCATGAACGTGTATCAATAAAATACTAATCCACAAACCAAAACTCATGTACAGTTTCCTTGTGTTCTAAAAAATCAAGTCTTTGACTATGTCTAGAATTTTTTTCACTCACAGACAACTGTACATGAGCTTGTACACATCAGGCTATAATAAGTCTAATATTCTAATGCTAAGTACATTATGCATATACCACACATACGTGTATATGCACACACTCACATACACATACACACCACACATTAACCAGAAAAATTAGGTATTCTTGACTAATTAATAGACATTTATTGGTTCCCTACTCTATGGCCAGCACTGCCCCTAGGGATGTGGGCTTGTATGATGCCCTTTGCTCTGAAGGAGCTTCTAAGTGGCTTGGATTCTATGTTTCATTTATGTCAATGCCCAAGTGAAAGGCACCTTCTTGACCCTTCCCTGTGCCTCACCTCTAAGCTGACCTGGCTCTCCTTGTGCCCCAGCTTAGGCAAAGAAGGACAGGCAAATGGCCATTGGACAAACCAAAGAAACTTTAAAAATTGTAGGCTTGGGTCCAACAATGACATTACAGGTAGCAGAAAACTCA